>JAHWFP010069763.1:0-20410 GCA_023313725.1 Lithobius niger | reverse complement strand
GCGATTTATGTCTATTTATTTCTCCTTTATTGAGCCTTGTAAGTGTACGATTTGTCTTCCCTCTCCATTGACTATGGCCGAGTGAATTTCGGTCGAATGGAGCCCTGGTCACGGTTGTGACCTTAATAACGGGTTAAGCGAGTTATCTTTATGCCAGTTGAGGATGTGGCCATAGCGACTAAGGCGCTATGCAAGTGATCTGGGGGCGAACTGGGTAGCTGGTTCGAATCCGGGTCATGCCACTCCGACGAAACGTAAGAGCATAACGGTGCCTTACTGAACTACGTTATTTCTAGTGTATGATTTTCGCTGTTGGCTTAATTTCCAATTTTCTTTATTATATCTAAGTTTAGATAATTATTTGTGATGCTTGGCTTTTGTAAAAGTTTCGTTTCTGACAACTGCCTATAATTCACTTCACACAAATCAAAAATTATCATTCAAGTTGTGGCAAACGTCACATAAAATCAATAAGTTCTTCCGCATACGAATGGGCAGTACAAAATTGCAGCACATAATTTTAAGCACACTTATACATATGAAAAACAAATGGTTATTATCGTCAAATTTCGTTACAACTTTACCTGCATTCCGCTTGTGCTACGCCTGCATATATTACTGGGGCGAGCCCAACTAAATTCTTCATTGGTCATCAGCTTCGCAGCCAACTTGATTTGTTACTTCCGGCCTTAATGTCATGTGTTCAACAAAATCAATGTTCTCAATTAAAGCCTTCAATTATCCCCAAGTCACCAATGTTTCATTGCTGAACAAGTTTGGTGCCTGGATTATCGTCCTACACATGCTCGCTTCATTTCAGCCTGCATAATTGATGCGTTAGGCTGTATCGAATACCGTGTTCATACCGTGGACAGTTGTGATTGGTTGAGACTTTCTGCTGAAATATGTAATGCTGTGTCATCGTCAATTTCATTTGCTGTTGACGAAGTAGATAAGGGAGATATACCCACTGATTCGGCTGAATGCCCCGTTTATTCCTGAATCGACTGTTCCATCTCATGAGTAGTAAGGATGTATCCCGTGTTACATAACCTGCTAAATTAGTATTATGAGTGTTAGCAGTCGGGTATCGCATTGCTTTACTTGGGAGGGGGGTGCAACTCTGCGTTGGATGTGTAGAAGCCAGCCCGGGCTGACCGGATTATACCTAGGCTGGGTAGGGCGTAGCACAGATCAGGTTACTAACTAGCTAGTCTTGTGTCCCAGTAGGCCGGGTTACTTTTCCTTTACATATGCCGACTTGCCCACCTAACGGCAGAAAAAGAAAGGATTTTACTGTCGCAGAGGAAATAGTACGGCTTTTAACCACAAGCTTGGCTAAAGCGGACTCTCTCGTATTAAAGGCTAACAAATCTTTGAACAACTTTAATTCGGCCAGAATATTCTAAAGAGAGCTGTGGGTGGGAGAAGGCGTATTGCTGGGAACCCAAGACGAAACCTCTTCTAAAAGTATATCAAATTCATAACATAAGAAATGAAACAATATTTCCGAGCTTGCCTAGCGAAATTAAAAATATCCTAAGACCAATCATCCGCATGGACGTAACGCAGAGTCAGCGATAATCGGGAGATGCCAGGGTTAATGTCACTTGATAAGGGCGAATCCAAGGAAGGGGCCAAGGGGGCTGCAGCCCCCTCCAAGGCAAATAAACTCGTAAAAATTGCCGAAATTGTTTAAAATATGCACTTAAGTTACCACAAAAATGTACTAAACCTTATAAAAATCATCCTGCAGCCCCTTCCTAGACTTTGTTCTGGATCCGCCCTTGTACTTGATCCATTTCTAGGGTGTTGCTTTGCCCGTTGATGTGAAACAGTAATAATTGACGTCACAAGTTATTGGAGCGGTTACTGGTTTGTATCCATGCTTAGCGATCCACTCCAAGAATGGAGTATCGGATATACCACGTAAAGCGAATCAGCCTTTGGACTAAAACAGTAATATAGTCAGCCATAGTAAATGATTCTTAGGACCCACCCAGGTAAAATCAAAAAAAAAAAAGTGGCCAAAAAAGGAGTAAGGTTAAGAAGCCCCGCATGTGTTCGAACAATTGCAGTAGACAAAACAAAGGAATTCACTATGCGTACAACAAGTCAAAATATTTATCCAGCCAAACGGGGATGCCTCTTTAGGCACGGGTCCTTTTTGTTGCACATGTCATAATGCAAAATATGGAAGCCACATCGGTCACGCAAACAATCACCCGTTTACCCGTTAAAGCATTCTTTGTTCTGTCGTGGGAAACGTGACAAGCCTAACCAAACCCTGCCACGAAGGATAATAATCCATTCAAAAATAAGCATACTTTTCGTTGGTGGAGCCACAAAATACACTGCTCACTAACACAGGAATAACACTGGAACACTGGAACACTGCTCCACTTTGTGTTTATTGTTGGGCGTAAGTCCCCACTCAACCAATCATTAGAATAGAATAGAATTTTATTTTTTTGTGAAAACATAAGGGAAAACTTCCCGAGGCTCTTGCGAACTTGTTTCAAAGTATGTAATGCTTAGACCCATTACATACATATGTCTAAGCATGATATAGTAATGAAAATATAAACAGGGCAATGGGATCCATTATACAGCAATACCAACATCTTAATATGGTGAAACAAAACAAATTTTAAAGTATGTATACACATACATTATAAAGCCTATGTGCAAATAGGTGAACGTGCAGTTGCAATTCTTGACCACAAGGTTACAAAGGCATTACGAAAACATATACACGGAAAACATATAAATCATATTCAGGAAAATATACACGAATTTAAAAAAAAATGCTTAGCCACATTATGGGAAAGAATACCAATTATGGGAAAATCCCTGTGATCATGACAATCTTTGTCGATTGGCCACCAGCCATACGGAGAATTGTGGTTTAAGTGGTTTAAGTGTGGCCGGAGGTTCTATGGCAATATAAAAAAACAAAAAAACAAGCAGCTACAGCGTCTGCCTAGTCGCACCGGTCTTCTGTACAGTTCCCCCACTTCCAATGTTGAGGCGCACACCTCTTATCATGCACTACAACGACTGTCTCTATTATACTAATCTAAAAGTAATAACCATCACAATTGCTGGTTAAAAATGTGTTAGCTTTTAGGCCTATTTTACATTTTAGGCTTAATTGTCAGCTTTTAGGCCTAATTTTAACGAGCAGTTTTAATTTCGTAAGTAGCAACTAACGGAGAGTTGAATTGTATAGTAAGCATATTCATTTTTGCAACACAGTGCGCCTTCAGGTACATAGTTACAGTGTTAACAACGTAATGCGCAACGTAGCCTGTATAGATCAGTGGGGAAGTGACGAGAGAGACACTGTTGATAACGCTGTTGCGAATCGTGGTAACATGATTTTAGGCCTAATTTTCATTTTTTAGGCCTAATTTTTTTTAATGCAGTTTTGATTTCGTTAGTAGCAGATAGGCCTAATGGAGAATTTGACTATGGTAAACCTATTCATTCACGCAACAATGCAAAGAGACTATTTTAAACGAAGCTAAAATCCATTTCTTTTTATTGCGGTGTTAGGATTTCAAATCGACGATCAAATGTTATTATTTAATTTAGTGACGTCGAAGAAATCTATTAGCTATAAGGAAGTAACGATGTTCTAATTTGCCATGTTCTTTAACTAACTTCTCACACTGAATCGAACGTTGTAAACAGTGGTCTTCAATTTCCGGTACTATTGCGAAGTTGAAAAAAGCGACGGACGGACGGACGGACGGACGGACAAAGTCGTTGCAATAGTCTTCTCGGCCGGTACGGCTGTACAGAAGACTAAAAAAACAATGATCAAAGGCCAGAATTTACACATGCAACAAGCATGTAATTTGCTTCCTCCCTCTCACCATATCAGCCCTAAACGCCTCCTCACTAATACAACACGCAACATGGTCCAGAAGCGCATTTCACTCCTGAACAGAGCGTGGAAAGAAGGAATGATGAAAATAGTCTCTTTTACATTGATAGAGCCCATTCTTTGCAGCATGGTCATTTTCCCCAAAAAAATGAGGTGCGAGAATAAACTCGTTCCCATCCAGAACCGTGAGGCCCTTCCTGATCTTGTAGTACAGAAACAGCCTGTGCTCCCTCCTGTGTGTCTCCAAGGATGGCCAGTTGAGATCCTTCAGTAAATTTGTAACACACACATCCTGACCCCAACGGTTACTCACAGTTCTTGCAGCACGACGTTGTACTGCCTCAAGGCCAGCAATGTCGCACTTCCTGTAGCAGTCCCAGGCTCCACATGCATACTCAAGGTGAGGCCTGACCAAAGTCATGTAAACCACAACTTTTGTATCTGGTCCAGCCCCCTTAAGAGTCCGAGCAACAAAGCCCAACACCTGAGATGCCTTGGCAACAATTTTGTTGTAATGCTCATTGCAGGTCATCTTCTCATCGATAACAGCTCCTAGGCATCTCCTATTAGCAACCCTGTCAAGCTCGTCACCTGGCAGACCATACGCAGGTTGCAAGTCAAGGCCAGACTGCCTTGAGCACACCATGAGTTTGGTTTTTGTTGCGTTAATATCCATACCTCAAGTTCCGCACCACTCGTTTATTTTCATATAATCATCTTGAAGTGCAAGCTCATCCTCGATGGACTTGATAAACCTATGTGCAGTACAATCATTTGCGAACATCTCACACTCAGAAGACAGGGTTGTCCGGAAGGTCGTCTGTGCATAACTAGAAAAGGAGAGGTCCACAAATAGACCCCTGAGGGACTCCAACAGAACAAACCTTCGCATCGCTGACGAAAATGCCAGTATCAATCTTAGCAAATTGACTGCGTTCGAACAGATAGTCTTTGAACCATGCCAAAACTTCCTGAGAAAGTCCATAGGTCCTGAGCTTACGTAGAAGTAACTTGTGAGGAACAACATCAAAGGCCTTTTTCAGATCAACAGAGATAACATCGGAACGGTTTCCTTCATCCATGCTTCTCATAATTTCATGAACTAGTTTAATCGGTAAAAGCTTAGTGGAGGCACCATGACGAAAACCTAACTGATAATTTGAGATCAAAAAATTTAAAGAGAGTTGCTTCATGGTGTCACTCACAATAACATGCTCCAACAGTTTTGAGGGGATTGAGAGCAAAGAAATGGGCCTGAAATTTTCCAACTTATTTCTCTGACCACTTTTGAAAATAGGAACCACAGACGCCGTTTTCCAAACCTTTGGGAGCACACCAGATGCAATAGATAGTGTGAAGAGTTTAGTAAGGTACTTAGAACTCCACTTCTCTGTCACCTTTAGCAGAAATGCCGTCAGGACCACAGGCATTGGTTTGATCGAGATCCTGAATTAGTTTTCTAATGCCCCCCTCGGTAATGTGGATGTTCGGCATGTGGGAATCAGTTCTACTAGGAAAGAAAGGCAAGGGATCCCTAATTTCATCTCTCTGAAACACTAACACAAAGTACTTGTTGAAAGCTTCTGCTTTCTCCAAATCTTCAGAGATGACGACACCATTTTCCAGTACCATTGCAGGACACTGACTATCCTCCTTTCTCATCAATCTGACGTGCTTCCAGAATTCCCTGGCCGAGTCTGCGATTTTAGTATTGAGATGGCTTTAAAAATTATGCTTTGCAGTTTTGTAGGCACTGGAATTTTTTTTCCCTCAGTTCTTTTAGTCTTTCAAGCATCACATCAGTCTTTCCCAACCTACGCATGGTCTTTCTAAGCCTGTTTGCCTTATTCATACCTTTGATAAGGGACTTGTTGAAACAGGGCTTGTTTGAGTAATGGCTTCCCTTTTGGGGACATGATTCATAATGACAGATTTTACATCCTCCTCAAAAAGTGAACAGTTCTCGTCGAGTGTCCTATCATCAAAATACTCACGAAAGGACTCAAATCTTTCTTCCAACTCTCTCTCCATACCTTCAACATCAGCTCTCGTATAATCATAAAATGTGTACTTCCTACTTGACCTACGCTTGATATCCACATTCATCTCCACAATAGCAATCTGATGATTACTGATTCCTTCTCTGATGAAACTATTAGTGCACTTATCAGGAAACTAAGTAAAAATAATATCCAAAAAGTTTTGCTCACGAGTGAGTTTTGTCACAAGTTGTTCCAGCGAAAAATTAGCCATTAAGTTCAAGGAAAAGAGGACAGGCACCTTTAAGAACAGGTACACGTTAGCTCCATGTAATGTCAGGGAGATTAAAGTCATCTCCAACAATTATCTCACACTTTTTGCCATCACAGTCGTAAGACGGGTTTGTAGACCTTTGAGCATCGAGTCATTTTGCTGGGCACGATACAAACCAAAAATTGCCAAGCCGTTATGTTTCTTACCAATCCAACAGCCACAAATTTCTTCACCAAATTTCACCACAAATTTCACCAAAAAAAAAAGAATTAATTTCCTAATGGTCAAAACTATGATGGAGTAGCTGAAGCCCGTGCTATGCACGGGTGGTGTTAGACTCACGGTTTGTAGCACTGGTTAGATACGGTAGCTCACTGTATGTCCATGTTCGATCAAATTAAGTTTCATAAAATTTGTGCGGACACTGTCTGATAAACACTCAGCCATCATGTGTCTCAAATCCTCCTCCCCCCCCCCCCCGTCATTTTCTTGACACAGGCCTTCAATTTCCTGGCGTACGCCTTGAATTAGTGTGCGAAGCGCTTAAACTAAATTAGCTATTAGGAAATAATTAAAACCGGTACAGTTCCGTTAACAGTACATTTTAGTTAACTAAAGCACTCTTACATTGAAGCACCAGTGACCGTTGGAGAGAACATTTTGTACTTTGTAGTACCTGCAAACTGCGCATGGCCAACTGGGATTGAAACTGTGGAGAGATGAACGGAATTTTAAACTCAATTGACCAATGCACTGCAGAAATGGTGATCACGGAAATGAATCATAGATGGTGCATTGTGTCCGTGGTAATGAGATTCGTGCTGGAAGTAAATGTGAACTCTTAATTATTAACCTAAAACGAAGCGATACACCTGTGTCGTTATAAAAATACACCTAAAAAGCTGAGACAACTTAGAGTGGAGCGAGGAGGGCCTTCCAAACTCACCCAATCAAACTCGTACAGCTGGAGACAGTTTGGTACCTTAACGCACAGAAAGCCCATGACAAATGGTTTCCGATGTCAGCAATAGATGGCTGTCAGAACTGATAGTAAACTCTCGACTGTTAACTGCTGTTATAGTGTTAACCTAATACCTAAAATACAAACAACACAACAACTGTATGAGCCTGAAAGAATTTTTAACGTAGCAACTACTTTCACTGTTGTGAAAGTTGCATCCATGTATCAAACCGATTTAACGATTTAACTGCCGATTTAACTGCTGTTAAAATGTTAACCTAATATCTAAATTCAACCATAACACCAACCTTTAACATAGCATCTACTTTCACTGTAACATGATTATTTTTATTACTGCTCTTCTGGGTTCAGGCAGTGTACCGGAAGTTGCACCAATATACGGAAGTGGTGAACCGGAAGCCGATTTAGCAATCTTATATATATGATAGCTGTAACGATTGTTACGATTCATCAACAATTATGCACGACCAATGAACTATCGTACAGGAAAACGTACGCGATTCGTGGACTACATAAACACAAGAACACATCTATGATCTATGGAGCTTGATTTTGTATGGCATATGTGATAGCACATATTGTTGTTGAAAATTTCCAAGCTAAGGCTCGAATGTTCAATGGACGGCAGTGGTGGGGGGGAGTGCCCAGCCTCCCCCTCCGCCCCAAAAAAGAAAAAAATGTAAGATTTTTTTGTATGGCGGGAAGATGGCCAATTAGTTTAGACTTATTTATGCTAAACTGTTTGGGTTTAAATAACAGTATGCAGTTTCTGTTACTGGCACCCTAGTTTTACTTGGCGGGATGGGAAAAAAAACACAACTACAACAACCACAAAAAACGCTGTTCTACACATATTTTGTGACGAGGCCATGTGGTAGTCAGAATGATCACAATGTTTAGGAATTTTTATTGTTGTTAGAAATAAATCCAACTTGTGGCTATGGTCTTTGATGGGAATGCTATGCATGCAAACCGACTGAGGGCTGGTGGCTGAGCTGTAGCAGGAGATTGCTAAAAGTGTAAAACATTAACACCTCCAATCTCATTGCACGAATGTGCAAAAGAACTAGCACATTATGACGAGTAAGTACTTCAGCACATTTGTTTGTTTTGAGTTTCGTTTTGCCATTTCAAGGATTTTAATCTTTCTTACCTTTTTTGTTTTTAAGGTTCCTCAGATCGTGAAAAACTCGTTAAAAAGTTAAAACTGAGATTTTGAATTAGAATGCAAAACTACCTAGTGGCGTGGCGCGCCGAAATATTAACGGCGGCGGGCAGCGACAGCGTGCCGAAATTATTTTTCATGAGCAACGGCGTGCGGAATATTGGGAAAATCATCGGCGGCGGCAAGGCGTGGCGTGGCGTAGTGGCGCACGGGTCTACGCCGGGATGTCGCGCATACGCAAGGCCAGCTGAGATAAGTGTTGATCCAGGACGCACGTACTATCTCAGCTGGCCTTGCGCATAGGACCGCGATCGCTTCTTCTAGTTGCTGTCTAGCGAGCCTAACGTAAATTCCACATTGCCAGTTGCAGCATAATACACTCGAATACAATTTTTACGTTCGGAGTAGCCCCACTTATGTTTCATAATAAGTATTCACTAGTTTGTTAATCCAGGTGGTCCAGAGTTGTGTCCATTCGTGGTCCAGAGTTACGTCGATTCGTCGGATCGACAACGACAGCCATGTTGATATTAGAGATAACAAATACATGACGTCAGAGTCGGCACATGCGCAGTCCGATTTATTTAGGAAAAGCGGTCTTGGAAAATCCACCTACATTAAAGGCCGTATTGTATCAGACCAAAAAAGGCAACTAAAATCAATAATTGACATAGAAGCTAGCGCAAGTTTGCTAGTTGCTGCCATATCTACACTAAGCGGCGAAATTTCAAATTAACCGACGAGGGTTCCAAATTCTGCCAATCGAGGACGCCACTTGGCAAACTTGTCGCGTCGGTATTTATTTCGCCTTCTAGCGGAGCATTGTGGAAGGCAAAGATGATACGGCCTTTACTGTATGTGGCTGTGTCTTGGGTGATGCGGAGTCATACCATGCCGACTTCGCTTGCTAGCGTATAGGAGCTTGATCAGGTAAATCAAGCTCCAAAAAGAGAATTTTAATTGAAACAATACTATTTCAAACGATTATTAAAGCAGAAAGCAGCAGCCTGGACGCAACACTCCACCGCAGTTCCCAACAACAACAACACCCAACTGTCTCTAACGTTTTTGAAGTAAGCATTGTGGTCTCTAAAGACCGAGTGTTTAAAAGACGTTTTCGTTCATTTAGTTAGTTCCTCGCTGTTCTGCTCATGATTTGGTGTTGTTTCCGTTTCAGAAAAGTATGTGTGTGTGTGTGTCCGAGCCAAACTATTCGACAAGCAACGTCCCGCAAAACGTAGACTTATTTTTCCTATTATTTTTATTAAATGTATGGATAAGAGAGTTATAAAGAGAAGGGTCCGTTTTTCTTCTTTTGTATTCTTAGGGGATAAACATATGGCCACTGCTGTTAGTAATGTTCTGGTGGTGGAATGCCCCGACGTGTATTTTTTGGGAGGAGAAATGTATCTGCAGGTAACCCCGTTTCAAGGAAAACTATACATACAGTTACGCGAGTTCATTACCCCGGCTGTCGGGTTGTGTCCCAGTTATTGAGGAGTTGCATTTATGCAGACCTAGTGGAAAGGCTTTGCTAAAGACTATAGCATAACTATCACATCATATCAAACAGAGTTATGGTACAGGAGTACACGAAAGCTTGAAACTATGGCTCAGAGATGAAATTGATCATGTCTCAAGCTGAAAGCAAACCTGCACATGGTCAAATTTATTTTGGAAAAACATGGGAGACGGTTAATTGTGCTGAACTATCGTCATTCACAACATAATCAACCTCCTAAACAACAAAAAATGAAAAAATTCGAACCTGCGAACGAATCTTGGCTAGACTAGAAGTAAAAGTGACACTTTTTTTTCTCTTCCAAACAGCCATGAACTTAAACTTCGTTAGAATCTATCCAGATACGAATAATGCTCAAGTTGCAATAGGTAAAAATCAACGATTTGTGTATCCATATGCAATCCGGCGAATGGCTTAATGTTATGGGCAAAGTGTATTAACGCGAACTGAACACTCCCATTGTCCGTTAATAACCCTATAAAATCTGATCCAGGCCCTCGCATACTGTCCAACGAAAGTACTCAAACGTTTAGTATACACAACTTTGCTTCCGAGCATCTGTACATTACGTTATGTCTAGGTCCTAAATCAGTGGCTCGATTTGGTTTTGACACATTTTCTAAGGGTCTTTTCTGGACAGAGACTAGTAGACGGTCAAAACAACAACTAAAACAACCGTTTTAGAAAAGACTACGTTTCCTATACAAAGCTTTTATGTGTCAGTAATATTAACCAACATCCATATGTGGGAGATTCTAGAATTTAACAGATTACATTACTTTCCACTGCAATCAGATTCCTTTCAACTCGTAGAAACACAGCCTGCCGATGCCAATGGACGACCCGTAGAATGCAGGCAAAGCTGCTCCATATCCATACAACAATTCGAACAAATTTAAAAAAGGAGAAATTAAAAATTAAAAATGGGGAAGAGGAGAGTGACCTCTTGTGCTAAAAGCATAAGAAGAAGTCATTTAAGAAGACGTAAGCAGTGGCAGTAGACTCCTGTAAGTATTCTCTCCCCTTTTTTACCTCCATTTATTCACCATGGTGTGTGGGTGCCCTTACACTGAATATTATAAATCCCAGGCGGGTGGTTATCTACTTGTCTACTTTGGATGTAACGCACAAGCCGGTCAAGGGTTTAGGTAGCATCCTGTCTAGCCTGGGGAAAATCTGTAGGTGGTTTCTGGGGACAAACTGCCTTGAGCACAGGGGTAGGGATAGGCTTGGATGCATTGGAGGATAAATGAGTTGCAGATTCAGCTCGTGATCAATTTAAAACAGCAGGTCGTGATGTCATGAGTCAAGTGGGTAAACGATTACAACCGCGGAAATGGGCATGGCAGAAAGAGGAGACGAAAGTCTAGCGCAAAAGGTAGCTGTTGTCATAAAAATAAAGAGAATCATAAAAACAAGAAAAACCTCATCAAAAATTAAAACTGCCTTGGATTAACGGTGTATATACGCAATATAGCTCCAATCTAAGCCCTCAGTATAGACTTGTAATTGTGACTTTCTTACACCCAAATTTGTGCGCGTGTCTGTTATCCCCGCTAGATTTATTCTGTTAGCCCGGTTCAACTTTTTACACAGAAAACAAAATGTGTAGAATATAGACCTGCAACTATTATTGGACCTAAGCAGGTAATAGACTTTATAGTGCCCAGTTCAGAAGATATATCGATTGAGCTCAAACTTTGATATTATGAGGGTAAATGAGGGTTGTGAATGCCAATGGTAGATAAGATTTGTCACCGTAGATAGCGTTAACATCATCTATGGTTGCATTCAGTGTTTTTGCAGGTAGACATAAGCTTAAACGGTAAATTGTCGACCAGTACCAATGATAAGTACGCTTATGAGGCCTATTTGCAAAATTTGCTGAGCAACAATCCACACGTTAAAGGGTCACAGTTGGAATCATCGGGTTGGGGTACGTCCAATACACGATCTGCTTGGATTCAAGGTAGTGCAGAAGTAAATAAATAAATGTTTGTTGTGAAGCAACAGGTCTGGCAACGATCGAATACGATCACTAAAAGTTAGCCTAAAAATGGGATGTGGAGGGTGCCAACAATAGAAGGCAAGTACAACTTTTAGGATGCGTTAGTCACGATTTTGTGAACCAATCCCGCCTTATTTTGAACAACACTGAACCGAAGTTTAAGTGTGTGCCAATCTACTCGAGGCCACGGCCCCCTTGAACACTGAAGAAGCCTGGTCGCTATTACACCGAACAATTCAACAAGCTGTTTTCGGTGCTTCCCCTGCTGTCAGACAGATAGGAAAAAAGAAAAGAAACCACCCCTGGGTTAACAGTTTAGTTAAAGATGCCCTGAAACAAAAGAAAAAAAGCTGGGACCGATTTGCAGAAACCCACTGTGCTGCTGATTACGAGGAGTACAAAAAATCACGAAATGCTGCCACGGGACTTATTCGCAAGTCACGCACGAATTTCGAATCACAGATTGCAAATACATCTGTCTCCGAGCCCAAGAAATTCTGGGACTATGTTAATCGAAGAAAGCCTCACCACATCCCTGTAGGCCAACTTAAAAACAAGCATGGAGTCCTTATCAGTGATCCCCTCGGAAAAGCTAACGAACTCAACAGTTACTTCGGGTCGGTTTTCAAGCCTGGGAACCCAGTAACTACTCCTGTTACTGCCAACACACCGCAAGCAGCCGATACCCTCAGCGAAGTCACCTTTGAAGCCACTGAGATCCAAAAGCTGTTGAACTCGATTAACACACATTCTGCTTCCGGCCCTGACAGCCTTCATCCTCTGACCCTAAAAGAGCTTGGCCCTGTTATCAGTCCTGCTCTAGCTCAACTCTTCAGTAAATCCATGGCAGAGGGCACTCTTCCAATCATGTGGAAACTCGCACATGTCACTCCTATCCACAAAGGCGGCTCAAGATCCTCTGTTAATAATTACCGCCCTATCAGCCTTACCAGCATTCCCTGCAAAATCATGGAAAAAATTATTTTCAAGACTATGCTTAACTTTGCCATTGACACCAGAACCAATATGGAGGGCTGCCTGGTCGGTCAACCACCCACAATCTCATCCACTTCCTCGACAAGATCACAGAGTGGCTTGACGACAAGCTCCAAGCTGATACAGCCTATTTTGACTTAGCTAAAGCTTTTGACACCTTACTTCACACCAAACTTCTGAGAGTTCTCAGTGATGTAGGCTACTCAGGTGCACTCCTAGCATGGCTTACGTCTTTCCTCACCAACCACCAGAAGTGTAGTGTGGACGGTCATCTCTCTGCCTCAGTGGAAGTAGTTAGTGGAGTACCACAGGGGAGTGTCCTTGGTCCACTCCTCTTCATTCTTTTCATGAACACCCTGTACGAACATCTTCAAAGTGACAATTGTATTTTCCTCGATGACACCAAGATCTTCGCCGTCTCAAACGATCTCGCTAGCACTGCGAAACTCCAAGCCGATATCTCCAACATGGTGTCCTGGACGCAAGCCATGGACATGGACCTTAACGGGAGTAAGTGTTCAGTTCTGAGGTTTGGCACCCAACATCACCAAGCTGACTATCGCCTTAGCCCAGGAACGCCAATGACAGAGAAGAATTCACGAGATCTTGGCATCGTCATTGACCGAGACCTGAACTTCTCCAAACACATTCAGGCTGTGTTTGGAGAAGTTCTAAGGCTAAGGCTTATGGGGCCCTCGCCATCATCCGGCCCACCTTCTCAACCCTCCCAAGGAAGACCTTCCTCATGCTGTACCACAGCAAAGTTCGCAGCATTCTGGAGTATGCAGGCCAAGCATGATGGGTTCGTTTTGAAGAGGACCGTGACAAGCTGGAACGTGTCCAGAGACGTGCCACTAAACTTGTTGTGGGACTCAAAAACGCGTCCTACCCCGACCGGCTTGCTGCCGTCAAGCTCCCAACACTGAATTACCGTCGTATCAGAGGTGATCTGATTTTCACTTACAAGATCCTCAATGGTGAAGATCCTGCGCCCAAGGAATGATTCACCCTCTCTGCGAGCTCTGCCACTCGGAACAATGGGGCAAAACTCTTTAAGAAGAGATGCAACACGTCCCTTCGCCAAAACACACTTCCTTTTCGTGTGGCTAACACCTGGAACAAACTGCCTCAACATACCATCGAAGCAACATCGGTTCTGCAGTTCAAACAGATACTGGATACCGTGCTCCCTTCCATCATCGCCCCCTCCAGTTATAAAAACTGGTAGCTTTCTGGGTACCCTGGTGTTAAAAGCTCCTTTTGCTTACTGCTGGTTTTTTTTTCATATTCATATTCATATTCATATTCATAGACCAGAATTCCACTTGTACTTGAATTCTGCTGGAGTGCAAACTCGGCCAAATCCTACGATCATACCTCTGGAAGCTGATCTTTACGTACGTAAAGTTACCTCCTTCCCTTCTATCCTCGTCGCTCATACAAAACTCTGGGTGTTTGTAGTGAAAATTATCCATATACAAAAACAATATTTAAGAGCCATACTCTCATGCAGGGTACACGTAGCGCTAGTATTGACAATGTGTGTAACGGTGACATTCCCTCTCGAGTCATGCTAGGGCTGGTGAAACATGCCAACTTCACAGGAGTCTTCGCCATTACCATTACTCTTCTAACCTTTTAATTTGTCATCTTTAACATTTTCCGTGGATGGTGTGACGCACAATTCTAAACCGTTAACTGCTAACTTTTCTGCCAACAAATATGCAAATGTGCTCATGTCTATGTACGACGGTTTAGGCATTCAAAATCAAAACGTTGCCAATGGTATAACTTATGCTAAATACTAGTCTAGCGAACATACATGGTTTTACTTCAACTTGAATGCCGACTATACTTTAAACGATACCAGTCACGTGTCTTTAGTTAACAAAGTTATCGTTCGTTTAGAACTTTCCTTTTTTGCAGACTTGGTACAAAACATGACTAGTGTTTTTAGCTGAAAAAGAAGCTTTAATGCAATTCAATGAGAAAACAAACATAATTTCAACTGAATAATGAACACGCAACACATATATGATATTTTACACTCTTGTTGTGATATGTTTTTGGGTGTTTTTCCTTCTAACCTTATTCCTGAGGGTAAAAGATGGAGCATTATGAACTTGGATAAATGTGATAAGGCTACTTCATACTGGTTCGTTCTGGGTGACTGAATACGTTGATTCGTTTGGCTTGATTCCTTTAACCAACTTTTACTTTTACATTTAAAGATAAGATGTAAAAAAAGATGGTTTCACAATACTGAAACGTTACAGCGTATTGAGTCAAAAATGTGTGGTCGTAATAAAATGTTTTATTATTCATAGATGTAAAGGGTATCTATATTGTAAAATAAATTCTGAAAAATATTGTGATAAATATGTGTTTGATTGTGTGAATAAACTCGTGTAACGTTGCTTACGATTTTACTTTTTTTCTTGTAATTTTAGTTGCTGTGAGAAATGTTGTTTCTATTTGATTAATGTGGTTGTATATGTATACGGGAGTCTTAGACTTCTTCACCATTACGTGAGATCCTTCCACGAGAGACATCATGTATGTGACGTTTGTCATTGTGCATTTGCCTCAGACATTAATTTAATGTAGGAAAATTGACCTGCCAGTCCTTCCCACTCTAGAAGTTCCTTTACACACTACACGGTCAAGGGATTTAATTTGACCACTCTTGATTACGTTAATTGAGCCAAAATTTGCCAACAGTATCATAATTCGATTGTTACTCGTCACATACACGATTGTTACCCGGCTGCTTGAAACAATGAATAAGCCTTCGCTGAAACAACTATGTAACATCTATCTCTCATTGGTGTAAAATGCATTTAAGTAACATTGTCTCCTTTGTTGGTAGAACTACTT
Organism: Lithobius niger; assembly: GCA_023313725.1. Classification (NCBI taxonomy): domain Eukaryota; kingdom Metazoa; phylum Arthropoda; class Chilopoda; order Lithobiomorpha; family Lithobiidae; genus Lithobius; species Lithobius niger. Next base: position 4,715 of record JAHWFP010069763.1, on the reverse strand, counting down.
GTTACTCGTACTTACTTTTGTAACAACCAAATCACTCCTAATGTACAGTCTCTTTTGTGTACCGGCATTTACCCTAATCTAAAACCGTTTTTATATATACATATCTATCCACCTAATGGATGCCTTCCTCCTGTGTTTTTCCTGCATCAGAAAACGTGGAATTCACCTAATAGGCTTTGCTATGAAACTGTAGCTTGGACGAGGCTCAAATGTTGAACATCGTAGAGTTCTTCTTATAGAGAAGAGGAAGCTGTAACGTAAATCATAAATGAAGAGCATCATCGATTACCTCATGAACACTGATAAATTCCCGTCACTTTCAACACGTTCTACTGTCCTTTGAAGTACTAAATGACTGATGCAAGGGATACAACCGTTTAAGGTATGGAAGAAAAACTATTTTAGTGAAGGGAGTGAGGCCGATCCCCTTCATGAAATAAAACCTGTGGACTATTTTGCATCTATGCTTCTATGTCGGTACATTTGAAGACAAATATAAGATTACTGCACCAATTAGGTCGTGTTAAATGATCCTTAGACAGACCTCTACATGTGGGCCTTTTATGGGTTTGTAACTGCATCCCTGTGTGTAGGACCGTAGATAATCATACCAACACTCTGCACCCTGCAAGCTCATCAGCCTATACATATCTTTCCCACATTTAAATGGTAGCATAGTGGTTTTACCATGTGATTTGCATGGTAACATACTGATTTTACCATATGGTTTGAATAGAAACATAGTGGTTTTACTACGTGGTTTAAAAGGTGGCTTAATGGTTTAATGGGAACACCAAAGTAAACATGCCTGTGACGCTGAAGGATGAAATTGGCCTCTTGACTACTACCACACCCAAACCACCATTTCTACAACTGCCATGTCGAAGGATTTAGAGTTTACCTTAGAAGATTCTCACCAAAAGCAGAAACATGCAGTCCTGGGGACCTACACCACAAGAGAGAATTCGTCCTCACCAACGTCAGTCGTCATACTACAAAGGAATTCCAATTTTACAAGGAACTGAAAACTACAAACATTGGAGCGCTTTATTCACTTGTCTTGGTGTCGAGAAGAAGTGGATCTCTACCGTTCTGGAACAAGTTGTCCAGACGCAAACGTCGCTCCCCCAGACCAAATTGAAACCTGGAACCAGCTTAACGCTGAATATAAACTAATGTTAATGAGGACCATGTCCCTACTGTCTATAACCTTTTACAACATGCAACAGTCACGCATCTTTTGGGAGCGCCTAACGACAGACTTTCAAAGAATATACCCTTTCCATCAAATGTACAGACTCCAAGATCTAATGAATATGACTCTGAAACCCATAGAAGACGTTGGTTCTTACATGAGACGAGCCTGAGCCATAATTGAAGAACTGACGCTACCGGCTATCTCACTGAACAACAAGCAGCAACGTGGGTTATAAGAGGAGTCAAACATTTAAGCTTAGCTGTAGCGAGAGAGTCACTATTGAGATCTGGAAGACCACTAGACTTGGTTCAAGTCCAGGCAGAGTCGGTAGATAGTTTAAACTACGGGTCCAAAGCTGTCCAAAGTCCAACATGCTGAATATTGTGCTGACCAGCAAGCTACATGTGTCTATTCAATACCAGAACGTAAGAGAAAGCCAGTACATTACTGTAGGATAGCTCAGGAAGCTCCCACAGACCATCGTTGTTTAAGGACCTATTATAACTTGACTCTGGCTAGCAAAGGTCATTGCCACTACTCGAAGAATACGAGAGGAGAACAGACCTCACCCCCGAAACAATCGCCAAGGAAAATTACCTCTAATAACAACAGAAACCGTTGAGGACGCTTGTATATTAGCTGCAGAAGCTCCTCACATAAATTTCGCAACTGTGACCAGGTTGATCCAACTGACCACCCCCCTTAACCAAGATGCAGATCCTGCTTCGGATTTGGACATTTAAGTGTACAGTGTCTGAGCAGAGTGACCGGAGACACGAGGAACCCCCAACAACTTTCTTTAAATACGAGCCAAAACAGAAATTCTCACGATAAAAAACTGCCTCCTCAAGAAGCAAATTGAATATACGGTGCTTCGCAACAAAGATCTTGTGAAATAAGACAACAATGGACAATCCAGATAACGTGCCCTTCCTGTGTCAACAAAATACTGCATATGGCTTAACCCTGAACGCTCAAGAAAGCCAAGATTTAACATCTAATACCGCTACAAACAGTTTGCATTTAACTCTGGCTTGCATCAGTGGCAGGGGAACCGCCTGGGTGGACCTAGCATTCGCCCATGCTAGTGGGGCGTCCTTAACCATTGTTGCCTATTCCTACAAAACTACTGACCATTCAAAGTTCCCCAGAGAATGGGGTTACAGCTACAAGTGTGTTGATAGGCGATCTTAGAGTTAGGGTTATGCTATCACAATAATGGCTCGGTTACTAACAAGATGCAAATCGTTGTTGTACAAATATGTTCGATGATGGTTCGGCAACAATGCACTAACACTGTCGCTTTATTGCAACAATGGCTCGCCATTAAAGATTTAACTCGTCGTTGTGTATGTACTGTACAAATATGTTGGACGATGGCATTCGGCAACAATGCGGTAAGACTTTCGCTTTATTGCTCTCGTGGCTTCGCATATCCTTCGAGGCATTGTTACAAACGATACCCATACTTGCTTGTTACCAGCACTTGCTGGGTCATTGTTGGAGTTTGGTGGTTGTTCGTTAGTACACGTTGGTTCGGCAATCAAGGCTTACGGCTTGGGTTAGGCTTTGTTTTCTTCTGATTCCGAAGTCAATTTTGTTACACCACAGAAAACTGCGGTTCACACCAGTGAGGAGGAATCATGCAGTCTTTGGCTTTCGGATTCTAAAAAAGTTTGGTTCTGTGGGTGAGTTAAGCCTAATTAAGACTAGCCATAGCGTTCGCTTCGCTCACTCCATTAGTGTCGATGCATGCTTCCTGTAATTTCTTTGATTCCAAGAGCATCACCAACTCGTGTATTGATTATTTCGACGCAAACTAATTGCTATTATTGCTCTCAGTTCGTCCATCACAATCCTAAGCATGTCTGCATTTCATGACTGCTCCTGAACTGATGTAAGGCCGCCCGCGCACTGATCGACTTGGCCGCGCGGTCAGGTTGCTGCAGCCAATGAAAATGATTAGTTCATGGTTTTACATAAACGGTAAGCATTCTCATTGGCTGCAGCGACCTGGCCGTGCGGACAAGTTGCTCAGTGCGCGGGCGGCTTAATAGTTTTATCAGGAAAATTTTGTTAAGGTATAACAACTTTACATGCGCGAACAAACTATGGCGTCATGAGGGTTCAACAAATCTTTGACGTTATTGCAGGTTTTTTCGCGTATTTGAGTTATAATGTTCCTTCTTCACTCCAGCTCATGACGTTATATTGAATCACTCCATAATCATTTGATGGTCGAAACATGATTTATTCTTGCACTTGTTCAAAGCTACATCCTCACACCTCGCCTGCCAGCTACCAAGTACCTCGATGAGAGGCGCGAACGTTTCAACAATACGATAGCGCCGCCCTAGTGGCGGAGCATCGTTACAACACACCCCCCTCTTAAAGGGAGGTCCACAGGTAAGTAACATTGGGTTAGCTACAACAAGGCACTACAACGGTACATCCTGGGTCCAACAATGGTTCAAATCCTAAAGGGTTTTAATTATAAACCAACCTAAAAATAAAAAATTGACACTTCATTGCACTGATGCAAAAGACTGGAGAATTGAAGGTAAAGACCTCCACACAACAATACGATCAACTTTAGATCACTTAACGTTAACTTTTGCGAACTGCAAAATAACAAAACAAACTCGCATCGTCACCTTATCACCATTCGTACTGTACACCTAGGACGTATATCAACACTGGTAAAATTTTTACAAACTTACTACAAGCACTAATGGCTTTCCGATCTTTCCGATCCATGCATTCCTAAAATCCACATTGAAACTCGTTCCGTTATTACAACCTGTAACCACTCCAGCCTAAAATACTAATTATTATTATTTACAGACCGTCCTGCACTCAACAACATTTTACAGGGCATTGTTGCTCATAACGGTCCACTATTTACAAGGTTAAGTGTAACTCGTTTAAATTCCCGTCGACTGAAATTCAAACTTCGTCCCCACTCCCTATGACACATTTGGTTTACTCAGTCAGTAGTCATCATAGGTGACTCTTTCAAGTTCCATATTCAGTGGTTAGACAATAACTAAAGTACGGTTCTACTTCCCTCGATGCAATCAATCGCTGCAAAATCGTCAACATAAATTCAAGCTGCTCGTTAGGTTCACCTCGTTGCGTCAATTAGCAAACACCCTAACATCACTATAAATCCCAGCTGAAAATTTAACCTTGACTGCAATCAATTTCCACTAAGGTTAGGTTAAAACAATTTCCCACTTGTTACACGGATACGGCAAAAATTTCCCTTGGCCAACTTTGGTTTAAACAGAATTATACTGGGTGCTCAGTAATGAAAATACAGATTCACCCTTAATGGTTTGCCTGAGAAAAACATTTCCCTATTTTTTTTCCTTTTACTTAATGACAGGCTGTTACACACAGTGTTTACTCTTAAGTTTTAGAAAAAATTCCGAACCAATAATCCGAAAAATCCGAAAAATAATAATCCGAAAAATCAGCTTGTATAATACCCAATAATGGCAGGTCCATCCGAAGC
>JAHWFP010069762.1:0-20372 GCA_023313725.1 Lithobius niger | reverse complement strand
AAACCAAGCACTTAAATGCAGTATTAACCCAAAAAAATGCCACACAAATTTTGCACATGGATGTTTTGAGCTAAATCAAGCTCATTAACGAGAGTCAACAGAAATATAAATTAGATTACAAATGATAATCGAACAAAATAATTTTTGTGAAACTATGTTCTATTAGTGCTTAGTAGGCATGATTACCAGAACATAGGTCGGATAAAATGGAGCAAACCTCTACATTCACTGTGGATAGTACAAGTGGTGTCAAAAAAAATTGTAGCGGACAAGTGGTAATGTACAACATTTTTATAAGATCAGTGTATTCTTTAAATGCATAGGTTAGTATTAGGAACAATATGGTTGTGAACTGATGGATTTGGAAGCGCGATGCAATGTTTTTAGGTTACACTTAGTGTGATTGTGGAATTTGGTAAAGAATGTGCATAGCAGAAATCCAACATCTGCTACCCACATTCTTTATCAAATTTCACAATACCACACGAAGGTCAACCTAAAAGCGCTTTGTATCACACTTCGTACTGAGCAGTTCACAACCATATTCTCCCCAATACTAACAAATTTAAAGAATACACTAATCTTCTGAAACATTTTTCCATTACCAATTTTCACCACAGGATGACTTGGGCACCATTACATAAGCTGGTCCGGCCCAGCTTCCTCACTTCCACTTTTGCTTTCAATAGCACATGGAAGTTTGCTCTATTTTATTTGACCTGTTTCGATTGTTCTGCCTAACAATAGAATGTAGTTATTTAAAAATGATTTTATGCTTTTATCATTTTTAATTTAATTTTGTTTCTGTCGAGTCTTGCTAATGAACTTGATCTAGCTCAAAACGTAAGAGTTTAAAAAAAATCTTTTTAAAATTCAAATCGTAATGCAAAAAAAAGTATTTTAGAGGCGCCCACTTGGGCGTAAAGTTTAACATCACAAGTGAATGGACTGAACAGCTAATTCCAAAAAAATGCTTGAAATACCCAATTTAAAAATGCCCAATTTTCTTTTACATATAGCATTTACATTATCTCATTTAGTAGACTACTCTCGGAGACCACTTAATGAAGCCAAAATTACAAACAATTTTTCAGAAAACAATGGGAATTATACGCAACAAAAGAAGAGGAAAATCGCAGATTTTACTTTTTAAATAAAAACAACATTTTAGGGACTAAAATGATTTCTTTGATTTAGGTTTCTTTTAGTGTTCTCTTGAGAATATCAAATGGGAAAATGTAAAAGCTATATTTTAAACTAGTTAAAAATCAGAGCTATTTAGGCCATTGACTACTCGATTCTTTGTAAAGTTAAAATAGGCCCTGGTGGGCACCAGTAAAAAGGTTTAACATTTTTTTCCCCTTTTGGAATAGTGATTCGGAGGTCAATAACCAACTTTTATCCACAGTAATGTTTATGGAGCGATTTCTGTTCCGTTTCTGCTTGGGTATAGCTTCACATTTTTAACTCATTATTTTTTTATTCCTACCCATTGGACACTGCTGTGTGTAATGGTTACAGCAAAACAAATACATCGATTTACCATGGCCACCTGGGTAAAAAAAAAGGCTTTATTGCCGTCCGAAACAGAACATACATTACCTTAATTTTAGCATTCTCCTTCTACTTATGCCATTTGATCTAAAGATTAAAGCTTTGGAGCCTTCCGGTGCCGCGAAGCACTGCACACCACCTCTCTTCATCTTTTATTCCTCTGCTAATGTCCAGAGGCTGAGAACTAGGTAATGTATGTATCGGACGGCAATAAAAAACAATTTAACCCGGTAGCCTGGTAAATTGATGTTTTTAGTTGCCTGCGAAATTTATATTACCTTAATTTTAGCATTCCACAGACCTCGTCAAAGGCGACTGGCGCCACATGACAGGCACCCTGGAGTCGCGGACCTGTTACCAGAAAGTAAAAAATTTGCCATCGGTCTAGTTTGAAGGAGACGAAATTGAACGTGGCGTATGGATGACCGAATGGGCCTAGTCGGTATAGTCCCTCTGCTTGGGATGTCGTATCCCGAAGGTAGTTGGACGAGAAAACGGGGCGATGTCGCCAGGAAACGGCTTCGAGGATGTCGGAAATGGGAACATTGATGTGATGGGCCCGGATGTGGAAATTGCCCGAAGTTCAATGGTGGTGCTTTGTTTATTATGGCCAAAGCAGTCAAGGGTCTGGTAGGCCTTAAGAGTGACAGTTTTTATCCAAATGGAGATCATTCGGGTGGATGTCACACCCGAGTTGTTTGTAAATGGTATGTAAAGCTGGGAACGACCCTTGCGATGAGGCTTAGTATTTTTGAGGTAGAAGCGGAGGGCATGGACGGGGCATAGAGAGCGTTTCGGTTCATCCCCGAGGATGTTGGAGAGAGCGGGGATGATGAAAGGATGAGATCGTTCATGGGGTTTCTGTGTCTTGACTTGGAAAGAGGCATGGGGTGTCACCTTACAATCGGCCACAAAGAAACGGTCAGCTGGTGGTAGCAGTCAGTGCCTGAAGTTCACTGCAACGGAGGCAGGCAGCAAGGGCTATAAGAAAAACGGCTTTCCGAGTAAGGTGACTGAGGCAGCAGGAAGGAAGAGGATCGTAAGGAGCGGAAAGTGTGAGGACGATGGATAAGCCCCAGTCTGGGAAAAGGTGTCTAGTGATGTGTCGTTCTATCTCAAAGGATTTGAGAAGGACAGATATACGAAAATCCTCAAGGAGGCCATTGCTGCCAGCAGCGCGAAAGACGGTGTTGAGAAGCGATCGAGAGACCACGATGGTGGAAACTTTGAGACCGTCTGTGAAGAGATCATTGAGGAAGGTGAGGTAGGAGTGTAAAGGGAGACGGAGTGGATTAACTTCCTGTGAGGCTTGTTCTGGAGAAATGTGTGCTGTCTCAAGGAGACGGACGATAGGAGCCACGCTGTTGGGAGAGCAAGTCCGGGTCGGATGGGAGACATCTGGGTAGGTTGACGAGAAGGTTAGGAGAACTGGAAATCTAGGTGCTGCCGGCCAATTTGGAGAATGTTGAATAGGCAGGGAGTATGAGCGATTTTGCGAAGGACAAGTGGGAGGAGTTAAAACAGGGGGGGGGGGGGAGATACCCATCGAGAACGTTCCAAGGAAATGTCAGGACGTCCACTGCCCAGGCTAGGTCGTCTGGGACTCGGCTGACAAAATGGGGAGTTTGGCATAGTGCCTTACGGCAAAGAGGTCTACTATTGGCCGATCCCAAATGTTGAAGAGAAATTCGCAAGTGGATGTCTTCAGGGACCATTCGCCGGATGGGACAGTTCTTCGGGATAGGGACCCCGGAATGTGTAGCGAAAGGATGGTTGTATGAAGATGTCGGACGTGACGTCGTGGAGAGAGGAGCACCTGGTCCCCTCCCCCTTTTCGAAGGTAGGCGACGGCTGTAGTGTTGTCAATGTGGACTTGAGTAGTTCAAGTCCACTCCACATCGACAACACTACAGCCGTTGCCTACATTCGAAAAGGGGGAGGGGACCAGGTGCTCCTCTCTCCACGACGTTACATCCAACGTCTTCTGACTTTGCATCCATCTTCATACAACCATCCTTCCGCACCACTTTCCGGGGTCCCTATCATGAAGAACTCTCCTATCCGGCGAATAGTCCCTGAAGACATCCACTTGCAAATTTCTCTTCAACATTTGGGATCGGCCAATAGTAGACCTCTTTGCCACGAGGCACAATGCCAAACTTCCCATTTTGTCAGCCCAGTCCCAGACGACCTAGTCTGAGCAGTGCATGCCCTGACATTTTCTTGGAACGATCTCTACGGGTGTCTTTTCCCCCTGTTCAAGCTCCTCCCACTTGCCCTGTCACTTGATTACTGAAATGGTGGAGGCCCAATAGAACAGCCCAGAGTTCTACTACATTGATGTGGGCTTGGTCGTATTGAGACCATGTACCAGAGATCATATCCTTGTTGATGTGGGCTCTACACCCGGATGGAGCAGGATATGCTGGAAAGTGAGCATGTTAAGAAGAGAAATCTCCAGATAAAGAGGAGCGACGATCCTCTTGATTACTGGAAGCAGAGTCGTCCACGTCACGGATGAGGACGGGACGATCCGAGTGTAGAGCAGCAAGTAAAACGGAATGTGGAGAGGAAGGCAGAGCGAAGGAACCCAGGAGGTCCAATGCGGACCGTGGACACTTAGGAGCCGATGTGGCTAACCAATCGCGAGTATATTGAGATGTAGGTTGAAGCGAGGACGATCGTTTTCGTTTAAAGGACTGGAGTGCAGAGTCCATCAATTCGCGGACTCGTTTGCTGGATAGCTCGTCCGTAGGTGGCTTTACCGAGACAGACTGTCAGGAGTAGTGGAGGATCGTGAAGAGAGGTCAAGAGGACCGCAGGACAGTTTGGACTGTTTTCAATTGTGCTTATAGACCTGTTTGGCTTGAAGTAGGTCCTCTTAAAGAGAGGACAGACTAGGAGGAGCGGGAACCCACGGAATGGGAGAAGTGGTAGCTGTGGTCAGTGTAGATTGTCCGATGGACTTACCAAAATTTATAGTGGTGAGGACACTTGGACACAAGGGGAACAAGGAACCACGGAGGGCAGGGCAGATGTGTCCATAAGCGGAGGAGGTTCCAATGAAAGTTTGACCGCAGACTAGTCATTCGGGCCGGAGTTTCGCGAGGTGCACCCTTTGCGCGAGGGCATAGCAAACGGATCAAGGTTGCACGTCCGAAATGGTCAAGGCGTAAAGCCGAACAGATGAAGCAACAAGCGCCACAAAGCTTTACGTAAAGGAGGGATGCGCACAACGATGCGTAGTGGGTCGGTCGCGGCATTATAAGGCTCCAAAACTTTTAACATCTAGATCAAAAAAGGTACAAGGAGATGGAGAATGCAAAAATTAAGGTAATGTAATCTTTCGTAGGTAACTAACAAAATTAATTCACTTCATCCATTTGTATTGCGTAATTTATAGGACATACTTAGAATGATCTTGAAAGCGACCTTCAAAGTCAGTTTGGTTGTCATGAATGTGGTTCACCATTACTTGCTATATCGGTATGCTGTTATGAGCAACCCATAGCCAAAATTTTTTTTGCATTACATGGGACTTTTTGGACTTACTGTATAAAATGACAATTGTTCTAAAAGGCTACGCAACACGCAAAAGCCGAAACTTCGGTTTCTACAAACATTTTAAGTTTAAAAATATATAGCCCAAAGATTGGAAATCACATGTGTCTTGTTGGGACTTGGACGTTATAAAACACTTCAAATTGGAAATTATTTCCCAATATTGCCTTTTTAATGTACCAAAATACGCTTGGCGAAGTTTCGTACTGGCCTGTTTGATGGTTAGCTTTTCCTCGTGCATCTCGTTTTGCTTGGATTTAAATTTAAGTTGTTGCTGTGAATGGTGGCTCTACCTTGTAGAAGTGAATGTTAGAAGGCTGTAAAGCTCTAATCGCTGGTTAGGGTCTCTTTGTTACGTAGAGGGTGTTGAATTCTCAACAATCGTAACACTCAACTCAACCAAATGACCCTACCCCACGATCACAGCTCTCCTGCCATCCAACAATCACTTCTACAAGGAGGAACCCGCATCACAGCAACAACCTCAATTTAAATCCAGACAAAATGTGACGCACATGGAAGCGCCAATTCTCAAACAGGCCAAGGAAGATGTACGGCCGTGCCTTACGAAAATTGGCCAAAGCGTATTTAGGCATGTTAAAAAAAATCAATGTTGGGCATAATCTAGCCCTTTGCTACAAAATCGTCATTAAGAATTAGTTAAAAACTTAGTCAGTAACCGTTGGAAGTATGAAACGTTAGTTTAAACGGTAACGTTTATCAAATGTTGTATGGATATCATTTTATCAAATATGATGAAAAAGGCTTTCACACATTTAAAGACTTTAGCACCACCAAATACTGTCAACAATAACTTAAATGAAAAGTAAAAGCTAGCCATTGTATCACAACTTTCACACCCTAATAATCTAAGATAAAAAGTTTTTGGCTCTCTGACTGGGCAGTGAGTTGAGCATTAACTTGCCGTAAACTTTGTATTATAGTAATACTGTCAATGTTACTTGCATGTTAACATTTCAGGTATAAATATCATCACTAAAGATGCCACATTTGGAGAGGAAGGTTCGCAAAATGCGTCGTAAGCATTTGGCACACTTAAAACAAACAGAAACAACATTAAGTACCTAACAACAGACAAGACAATGAATGACTCAGCTCAAAATCGGCCACGAGTGAGAGCAGCTTGATTTTAAATACTAAATGACTTGTCTGAAAAATAGCTGTGGAACATTTTTTTTTTAAAGTAATTATATTCTAAATCTACATAACCACTTTCAAACACTAGTATCCGCACCAATGCGTCTTTAACATTGATGACTTGTTTGTTCATACTTATTTGTCGATACGTTTTTTTTTTTAACAAAATGGAATTATGCATAACAGTTCACAGACAACCTATGTTTAGAGTCAAATTTTTTCTTGGAACAGTTCCTCGGTTCAAAACCTTATTTACATCAACTGTCATGTCACTTGGTCAAAAACGATTACCACAATGAAATAACTTAAGACACAGTGAAATAAATAAAAGAACAACAACAACAAAAATTCATGAAACTCGATCCAACAATTTAAATTTTTAAATTTGCTTTTCATTAATTTTAGACCTTTCCTTCAGGTCTAATGCGTATTCAGTTAGTTTTGACCATTATTTGAGCGTACGAAAAGTCGAAATTTCACAAGAGGCTAGCAAAAATGCTAAGGTACTGCACAAAAACAATTCTGAAAAATCTTAAAAAAACTATTGTTCGTAAATCAATAATTAATAGGACTGCACAAATCTCTAGTAGAGAGGATTACAAATTCACACAACTTGCACCATGTTTTCAGCTTACGAAACATTTCACAAAGCAAGAAAAAAAGTTGTTGGAATGTCTCAGATTAACAGTTCCCAACATTTGTCTGCCAAACAGGAGCAGAGGACAACTAAAACATTTTATTATTCAGTTGATTACTCTTAATTTTTAAACATTATAATCAAATATTTGTTCAAATAATCCCTCAGACCTCCATTATTCCATGAATTTTTAAAATAAAATGCTCATGTCATAGAAAATGGCACACAAAATGGACGTCTTTATTGTGGCCATAGAAAGATTCCTCAACAGTCGTCATGGGTGACATGAAAAAAGGACAGTATTGATTGAGTTGTTGCTGTCAATTGATATGGTAAGGTATACCTTCTACATGCACTAAGGCACATATATTAAATGCAGTTATAAGGAACACCAGTTAATGTAAACACACCAACTGCCATTCTAAATTGTGCTGGGCACTTTCATGATGATCTTTGTTTTACATTTCCAGGTGTTTTGCGCAACATGACCTTAGAGATGGAATGACGTCACCAGAAACATTCATTGAGCAGGCAGTGACTCGTCTTGTAAAGATTTGTATAAATTATTCAGGTGACTCCTTAAACTCTTAACTTTAAGCTGAAAAATTGGCCTGTACCCTAGCAAACACCTCGACATTTACATGTACATTTTCAGGCAATGGTGTACTTTGCTCAGAACCAGAAGGGTGGGGCGAAGAGCCATCATCAGAAGCCATTCCATCGTCGCTTTGGCTGGCAGAAAAGGGTGAGCCTTGAGGTGTATTTCCTACAACAGCAGTAGTGGCATTGCTGTAAGTCGACGCCATCGACTGAGCATCATCTGAATCATGCGGATACCCGGAATCCTTCCCTGTAGTGATGCAGCTACTGAACGACTCATCTTGGGAAGTAAGCGTAGTAGGTGGAGGAGGGGCGGAAGGTGCTGAAAGAATATGACTCGTGCTCAAGGATTCGTCATTTTCTACCGGCTCGTGCATCGATTCCTGAGGATCAAATCTGCAAAGTATAAAGTTAAGACCATTTTAATCAATGCGTAATTTCTAATGCCACATAATAATCTAGATAATACAGTATATGGTACGATATACAGTTTAGGACAACCAGCTCTATGTGCCTAAAGGTGCATAACAAATCAGTGGTAAGTGAAAAGAAGTACGCTGTTATGATCGATGGGGGGGGGGGGGGGGGCATATGTCAGACATATTCTAAAAATTAATACACATTACCACAATGAAGAACACTGGAAAGTGCCTCTTGAATTTTTTGTGAAATGTTAAGGACCGTTCACCTTCTATCAGGCAACCACCAACTCGTGTCATTCGACGTTACTGCCCTTTTCCCCAGCCACTCCCATCAGCTCCTACAGATGTTTGATCAGTCAGCAGAGATGGTGGGAATAGAAGGCCAATTGGCTATTCATGTTCCCTTCTGATGGCGGAGCTTCAGGTTGTGAATGAACTCGCGGACAAGTTTCCCAAATGTGCGAACCTCTGGAATCATAGCGTACACAATGTTATTGCTATGCCACACCGCGATGACTTGACTTCTATCCTCAAAGTGCTCAACTCATGGCACCCAGTAATTAACTTCACCCAAGAAGTTGAACTAGACCAGTACTTTCCATTCTTGGATGTGAAGTTTACACGGAGCAATGGAAGAATCACCTCTGAAACGTTCCAGAAACTTTGCCACTCCAGCGGAGGTCTTCCTTTTCACTTGGGTCACACAGATTCCAATTGCTGAACACTCCTCTGACCCTGGCACGGCTAGGAAGTCAAGAGAATTTTTGTCCAAAAAGGACAGCCGGAATATATGGTAAACGCTGAGACACAAAGACCACGACAATGCTCTAACCACAGGCAAGCCGGGAGTCTTGAGTAATGAAGAGCAACCATGAGAGGTAGTGACCCCTGGTTCCGGGAGGTGTGACAAACACAAAGTGCTGACAGGCCAGAGGGTGAGACGTTTTCTCAGATACTATCCCAATCTCAAGAACTTGCTGTGAAAGCACTTTCCTCCGCCCCCAATCACTACTCCACAAGAAGCAAAGGCAGGAACGTTTCCGCCCTTTCCTCCCCCAGCAGCCCAGCCATCAACAACAAACTCTAACCTCACTCCGTTCCTCCCCAACACTTCCGTGCATATATTGAGCATACTTCCTGGATAGATTATGTCTATATTTATATGCTTAAGTACTTTTCTGCAATAATTAAAGTAAAATCTGCAAAGAACACAGCGACTGTAGGCTTACAGAAAGTTGCGTAACATTTGCTTAAAATTGCAGGTATTTCTATACTGGTAAGTTTAGGTTTTCAAGTGCTGGTGACTGCTGGTATTAAAACAGGCATGACCACTGCGACTTAAAAAACAGAATCTGAATGGAGTTCTGGACAATTTTCTAACTCAAATTGAGAACTAAGCATTATAATTCATTGTCACATGATTATAATAGGTGAAACAGACATGAGTGATCAAACCACACCAGTGTTGCAAACGTCACATTTAACACCAGCCGTGCGTTAGCACGGGCTTCCTCTATATAAAAAACTGTTGAAATGTAGGCCTATATCTTTTTGAAAATTGTATGTTAACTATACATGATGTCAGCGACTATATTATTTCACGGTCTTTTCTGGGCTCTTTAGACAAACATTAGTTCAATATCTAGGCTCCTTGCAAAATAAAATAATAATGCATTAAGGCCGGGAAAAAAAAATTGTTCGGTTCTCGGGCGCGGGCGGGTCCCCAAAAATCATGCGGGTCAATCGCTTTTTATTTCATTCGTCTTACGTCGTTACCCGTGGAGTGAGGCACTAACGAAATATTTATTCTTGCAAAAATTATTGGACACAATTATTTCAAACACACGTACGCAACAGATATTCATTAAAATGCACGGAAAAAAGCGGACAATTGGCTTTAATAGTTTCGGAGAACTGTTGTTGTTTTTTTAATTACGGGCGGTAATGAAAATCGAAAATCTCCGTGTTGACAAAAACGCGTCCGAAAGTCGGCGTTAGTTAGGCTAAAAATCGTTGCTCCCACCTGATAAGCAATAGTGTGAAGGTCTATAGGCTCCTTTTCCATTTTAGTTCTGCATCGTGACTGCTGATTTAATTTTTTACTGCTGTGAAACAGCATCTTTCTTGTGATTTGCAATGACGAACTAAAACACTTGTCAAGCGCTCACGTGAATTCCGAAGCGATCGGCGGCGTCCCTGTTGAAATCGCGCATCAGCCAATGAGAGCACGCAAAATCGGTCACGTGGTGCCAACCAGCCAATAATGGAACGCGATTTTCAAATGCTTTGGAAAGTTAGCCTGAAACGGCCTACTACAATACGCCTGATTGGCCAATGCCAAATGGCCACCGAGAACATATGTTGAGAGGCCTAGATTCAGGGGAATTCCAGCTTTCCAACTAATACAAGATGGCAGCGCCCATTAAATAATTCGACCGCTACCGCTGATCAAAAATGACCAATTTTCTGCTTTTTAACTTACGAAAAAAGAATGAGAAAGGCATTTTTGCAGTTTTTCGTGAGTCTACACTCAACTAAAGTGCTTTTAATAAAATTGTAGATATTGGTAACTACGTTTTTTTTTTTTTACAGAAATCGATGCACATCATGTCAGGAATTTCAACGTTTCACATTTCGATATTTGGGCGGAAAATTGCTTTTTTCAACCCATAGTTTACCTTCAAAGCTTCGACGTATATATACGTCGTTACAGTGTTTGGGATGATTTTTTTTGGACGTATATATACATTCATACTGCTTAAAAGGAAAAGAAAAATGTGGAGCATTTTCATAGCATTTTGAAAATAAATAATAAAATAAAAAGCCGGGTGGCCTGGTCCTTTTTCGACCTTCGAAATGCCCGAGAACCAAACTTATTTTTTTTCCCGGCCTAATTGTCATCATGATAAATACTCACTGTTCGATTAAACTGAACTAAAAGTCTTAAGGTTTTCACCACAAAACTTGCGAATTTTTAACAACCTTTACTGGTTGTCTTAAGGCAGTTTAAGACACTAGCCCCCACACTCCGTCCAAACCCAACGAAATTCCGAAATCCAAAACTCCCTCCTCATCGCATCACAGTAGGCCTCGAGTCAGCTTTCCAGGCTGGTGATAGTGCTGCATGGTGACATCCCAATTCAAAACTAGACTGGAAGCAAGTTGGAAGAAATTCCTCCCCTCACCACCAACTACGGGGAAGAAACACACGAAGAATCACTTGGCTATGAGCAGCACCAGCACCGGCCTGGAATGCTACTGTGTTGCGATGAGGACGGTGTTTTGAATTTTGGAATTTCATTAGCTTTGGAAGGAGTGCGTACTAGTGGAACTTAACGGCCTAAAGAAAACAACCAGTAAAGGTTGTTTTTAGGTGAAGGCCTTTCACTTTTGGTTCAGTGCAATTAAACAGTATTTGTAATGAACTTTAACCAAACTAAAACTACCGAGTCAACCGAGTTATCGGTATTCAAAATTGTCATCTTGCTTGCATATACGTCTTATTTTGCAATATTCTGCATTTCTTCCTCAAAGACAACATGTAATAATCATAGTTTGCAATAAGGATTTAAGCCATAGTAAAGAATGCTGCCTAACAACATTATGTCCACCCTTTCATCAAGTTTTTAACCACAGTAAAATAGCGTTCACTCAGTTGCACTTTCTGGCGTAAACTGCTTGCAAAGCATTGCACTGCATGTTTTCGGTCTCCAACGTCGTTCACAAATGAAATGCATGGAAAATCTATTTTTAGGTATAAATTATATTATTACAGTAGTTAACCGTAATTCATCAAGGCGATCAAGGGGTTAATGACAAAATCTTTATTTTCTCGGCTTTTTAAGCCTTGAATTTTGGGTTTTCAAATTCAACAAATTCAAGGCTGCATGCAAATTAAGTAAAATAAATACACCACTTTGGAAAGTATAGTACACACTGAGGCTGTACCGAACCAAACCGAACCGAACAAAAATGTACCAAACCAATCTATCTTAAACTAAAATGTAAAAACTTAGTTCACAAAGATTCATCAAAGCACACGTTTCTTAACAAATGTAGGTATTTCACATGGACATAGATGTTGAAACTCTGTTTAAACATAAAAAAATCTCCACTACTTTTACATTTTCCCTTATAACTTCTGAACCGTTAGAGCTAGGAACTTTTGGTTTGAACCAACAGAAAGCTGGCAAAAAAAATCTTCAAAATGGTGTATTCAAACATCAATATTCGTCGATTAGAAGTGAAAATATGTTCAGTTTGGTAATTTGCGTTTGAAAGGCTGAACACCGAACCGAACACCCTCTGTTCAGCCATGTTCGGTTCGGCACAGCCTTAGTACAAACTAAAACAGAAAAAAAAATTTTCATATCACAGTATACGCACAATTTCAAATAAAGATACCTGTACCAATATCCTCTGCAAATTTTCGACAGTCAATACTCTGGAGATGTTGGGGCTCAGACGACAGTCTTCATCAGGCAAAACAGAAAAAAGCACGTCACTAAGTCATGGATGATCGAACATGACATAGTGACGTGTTTTTTTCTGTTTTGCCTGATGAAGACTGTCGTCTGAGCCCCAACATCTCCAGAGTATTGACTGTCGAAAATTTGTAGAAGATATAAATAAAGATAGGCTATCTGCACCATTTCAAATTGTGCGTATACTGTGATACGAAGATGATTCCCGTATTATAAAGTGCGTGCTATTACATTTTTAGAAGAAAAAATACTTGGGCTTCTCACGTACGTGATTAAGTAAATTACACGATGTAAAGAAACGTCCATAGTAGCATCCGGGTACTACAGTGAAGCCCCCACACATGACTTTTAGTTATTTTTAACAATTAGTTAAAACTGGCAACTTTTTTTCTTTGCTGTAGTGTTACTTTCATAAAGTAAGTTCAACACAATACCAGAATTTATGCTTTGTTTCATATTGTTCTAATGAAGATTACCAGCCCTAATACTTCACCGAAAATTTAATAAGGGAACTTTCGTTGGTTCTGCGTGAACTGGTGCAAGTTTTTTTTAAGTTTTTCAAAAAAAAAACTATAATTAAAGACCACTTTTTTGTAACCAACACAGATTTTGAAAAAGAACAAACAAAATTTCAACTTTCATTCGGTCATCATTTACCTAGGGTGGAAAATACGCTCGTTTACAAACATCCAAGAATAATTCCTATTCTTGGCGAATTTTCAATAGTCTTATTTCATTCGGTGTAGCTATTGGTAAATAGCCTAGTGCATCTTGGCTACACCAAATGAAAGTTGAAGTTCTTTTTCAAAATTTTGAAGAATTGGCCCCACTATTTCGGAATCAGAATTGGATTTTGGATGCAGTAAAATGGTCCCTTTGCACTTTTCAGGTTGTGCATATTTTTTGACCCAACCTGTGCAGCAGACTTGGCAACATATGCAACAAAGCGTTATATCTAAACATATGAACAGCAAATACTGAAACACGGACTGGAGTTTGACTTACGTTTGTGCATCATTTGACTTGGCTTCAATCATGCAAATTGGAACAGCACCGACAAGATGTTCGGTGCTTTGATGAACTGGAACAAAATTGGAAATTGCACAATTCATAAAATGACACTTTCACATACTTTTTCCCAGTCCCATTCATGTTTTGTACACATAAAAAAGCAAAGGAGAACTATTTGTACAATACACTGTTCGGCTATCACACTAACTAATGCAAAATAAAACCAACAGTTAACCCTTCGCGCACTGTGATTGGCTTCACTCAAACCCTCCTGGGCCACAACCGCCTAGTTAAAATTATGTGAATCTAGGTCGTATGCTTAATTACATTGTTAAATATAGTGAAATTAACCATTACATCAAAAACCAAAACTGGTAAAAGGGACTGCCAAGTTCCGAATGGTTCGGCCCTTCAAAGTTAATCGCACCGACTAATAGTTCAAAGATCAAATGTAAACTGGAACACTGCTACTGTCAGTAACAAGTTTTCATTTAACATCCAAAGTATTATTCGGTGCGATTAACTTGGCAAATGTTTTGGTGTGCTGATATCACTCCTTTGAAGGGCCGAACCATTCGAAATTTGGCAGACCCTTTTACCAGTTTTGGTTTTTTATGTAATGCTCGCATCGATCCTTTTCGCTGGCGACTGATGGAACATTCGTGCCTCCCTGGTGATGCTGTTGGACCCTTCGTCCGCCTGAGCTTTTTGTCCCATCACGACTCGCCGCTTTTCTTCCCGTCTACCTGCCACAGGACGGTGATGTTGGTAGCTCGCTGCAGATTGCGCTCTTCACTATGGCTGCTAGCTTCATCGCTCTTCGCCGTGGACTAATCGAAGACATCGTGGCAACCTTTACACCGAAAGCTCAATTGTTGCGGACCATCACCTTGCTCACCTGTGCTGTCCCTTTTTGCTGGAAATGCTGTTCGCCGGTCCTTCATAGGACTCCAACGCACTGTCTACATCCAATTTACATTCCTTTCACTGTTGCCACCCCTCCGTCACTCGCCTGACCCATGTCAAAAACAACAAGCCGTATCCTCCATAGTTTCGCTGCTGGAACAGTCAAAACATCGTGGCTCCCTCCCTGTCGCTTCCCAAAGTCGATCCATTTTTCTCCTTTCACGGCCGTCTTCTCACCGACCGTGTGGCGACAGGCACCACCGATACCCCGCTGCTGGCCAACCGGTCTTTTTTCGTCCAACGAAGGCTGCTTATTTCACCGGCCTTGAGCACAAAGACACCAATGCCAGCCCCGGCATATGGTTAAGCCCACCTTTTCGTTATCGCAGTACGTCCATTCGTCTGCCACCTGTGCTTGCACCACACGTTGACCATGGGGTTCCGTGGTACGAGGGCACACAACCATGATGAACCGTGCTTCGAGCGCACAGGACTGCCTGCATGTCAAAAACTGCATGACGTTGTTTTTATCCACTTCGTGAAGTCTTTGTCTATATTTTGTGTCTGTCATTGTTAAGTCCTGTTAATAATTAGCTGAAACCTGTTTCACGAAAAACTTCGTTGAAGTTCGTACTGTGGAACATGATGAAATTCCGTAAAAGTCAATTCACTAAAAAATCACTCACATTTCCACAAACTAGGCACTATGTCCAGCAAATTTTCGACAACTAACTGTTGTCATCATCAGGCTTTTAAGGTGACTGGCCAGATTAGAGACGTCTTAAGGAAGCGAGGCTTGAATGCGTGCTTGAAGAATGTGGAGGGCTTGAAAAAACGTATTAGCAATAAAGTGAAGAAAAGTGTGACTGTCCAACATCAAGCTCACATGACACAAATGGAGAAGGATGAACAGGCGATGGGACGTGTAGCGAATACGAGAGAAGCGGTGTACCGTGTCCCATGCAATGACTGTGAGGCAGTATATATTGGCGAGACCAGAAAAGGAGTACGAGTGAGACTGGCACAACACATGGCAAATGTGAGAAATAAGAAGGACAACGGGAATAGCAGTGCATTGCATGGAGACACGACATACAATTGATTGGGAGAAAACAAGGACACTTTTGAGCTCAAACTCAACAAGAGATAAACATCTTAGGTGCCTGGAATCAGTAGCAATTAAACAACATGAATTGCATAAAAAACCACTGATGAACATTCAAGGACCATCAAATCCTAACATGAGCCACCTGGTTAACGGTGAACTGGAAAGAGAATTGAGTAGGCGATGGGAAATGAGCGAGCAGAAGGCAGACGTGCAACGGCCCGAAAAATGTAGTAGGCCACGATTACCGGCGAGTTCGAAAACGGCACTTGTAAACAACGTTGAAGCAAGATGTGATTAGGGACTATATCAACCTTAAAAGTCTGATGATGACAACAGTTAGTTATCGAAAATTTGCTGGACATAGGAGTAAGTGTCTAGTTTGTGGAAATGTGCGTGATTTTTTAGTGAATTGACTTTTTTGAAACCTGTTGTTATTTTCACTGTAGAATTATGTTTACGAATGTATAAAGAATACAGTACACTAAATTACATGATAATTAACTTTACAAAGTTTGTATTTTAACTTGCGAAGTTTATTTTTAATAAAGTTATTTAGATGAAAACTAAAAACACTGCTGATAACCTGTTAAACAATGTACTTTTTTTTTATCTACCCTAAGCAGATAAGTATGAAACACCGACTGAGGGGGGCGCGCTACTATCGACATGAAGATTTCTGTAATCCCAAAGCGTATGATGCAAGAAATCGTGAAACTCTGGGTGTGCGTTTATTCTGCCTGTGTGCTAGAAACACGATGTGCTCATAACACATGCGCTAGTAACATGACACTGACCATGGTCACCTTTCACCATTGGAGCCAGTCAAGACACCGGATCAAGTTCAATACATAATTCCTATAATACATTAAAAAGAATTACTAAAATTTAGTATGGCAAGCATACATGGTCTTACTATGTGGTAAGCATACATGGCTCCTTTCCTGTCGTATCTCAGGATTGACCCACACTGCCGCCTCGAGTTGTCTGCCCTTTCCGTCTACAACAGCTGCAGTATGGAACCGTTCAACCCAATTTTGTCACATCACCACCATCTTGGATGCCTTCATTGACGTCGAACCATGCCATCTATGCTGCCAAGATACCATGGGTCCCTCCCTGTTGTTTCCCCAGAGTCGAACAACCTCACGAGCCAAAGCTAACTCACCACGCCCACAACCAGCTCACCAGTGGGGCTTCGGAACGAAACTGTTCCCGTTGCCAAAATCATCAGCCTCTATGCAATTTATGCAACTCCCGGTCCCCCCCCCCCCAAATTTTCCACATAACACCATTCGATTGGCTTACAAGCTTGCCAGTATTTATACAGGCTTGCACTTTAATAATCATTATCACCAGCACAAGCTTTAGTTTCAATTTTGTAGATGCAAGTTTTATGTGGGGCAAAGAAATTGGGGAAATACATCGTTTTAATTTCTATGCTATCTGAGAAATAGACCGATTTTTTTTTAACGATTTCCTAAACCTAATCCCACAAAAAATTACATTCACGGTACGTAATGATAAACTTACCATTAACCTGGGGACCGTGAATTGCAGTGGAATGGTAGTCTATATCTGAAAAAAAAATATATAGCTTTTATGTCCATTTTAATTCAGCTTGGGTCATATCGAAAATGTCGGTTACAGATCTACATAATAATTCTGGATCCCAGCTGAGCTGATACGAAAAGAGCCGATAAGAAAAAATGTAAAAGGCCGAACAATCACTTTAATCGCTTCTCACTGTTTCCGTGCACGTGTAAAGTCTTTGCTACTATGCCTAACAATTTCTGGTCCACGTGCTAAGGATTGAAAACTATCGTCCAAACCGTTGATTGTTGATGGGTAAAATGAAATTGGCAGCTGGAAACGATGCTATGGCTTATTTAATTCGCAGATGAAGGCTGTCAGAGCTGAGCTCTGGGAAAACGGGTCAGGCCTGCATTGCGCCCGGGAACGATGCTTGAACATGCCAATTTTGAAAACGGTGCATCCAGTGATTTGAGCCATGGGATGCGCTGGATACCAGTGTGCGCAAAAATTGGATTGAAGAAACTTAATTCGGTCAAACATCCAGCATAATGGAAATGGTGCGTAGCACGGGCTTCCTCTAGTTAAGATATATTGATGGTAAAAATATCACTGTCACCAGAAGAAGTCAGAAAAACAAAATTGTAATCCTAAAATTGGTTTTAACTGGTTTTAGCTATTTCTTTAAAATCAGCTCTTCCTGTACAATGCAACTCCCCAAAATTGTATGCTACCTCTCATTTCCCAAAGGGGAACCTATCGATGTTTGCTTTTTCGACATTGCCAATGCGTTTCGCAGCGCTGACCAAGGTATGCTTATTAAAAACTAAAAGCAAATCGAAGACGTTACTTTTCTTGAAGTGATAAATTTCTGTGTTGCTTTTTTTTACTGAATGAAGGCAAATAGTGGTAATTAATAACCATAAATCTGCGTGGACTAATGTTCGACTGTACGTTACCCAAGGTACTGTGCTTGGCCTCAGAATTTTTGCTATTCACACTACTACGCCCCAACAAGGAGTGGGTTCTCACTCTTAAATTTGTTGACCTCAAAATTGGTATGCCAATCACAACACTCGAAGAAAAGTGTTCATATCAGGAAGACATACAAACATTAGAAGCTAACTGTGCTGACATTAAACTTTCAGTCCGAAGAAATATCATGTGACGCATCTTGGCCACAATAATCCAAAACAAGTTTACACAGAAGAGAAATCATCAGTGAGATCACTGAGGAAAGAGACCTGGGTGTTTGCGTTACGAATAATCTCAAGTGTCTCAAAATAATATGCTACAGCTGCTGCTAGTCTTTCAGGCAGATTGGACTCCTTTTGAGACACTGACTAGACGGATCCCATTCCAATCCACACCAAACCTAACTCCATCTTTAGTAGGCGTAATGCACCATTGCATGCATCCCCGAGCAGGTGTTGAACTCTGCATGGCGGACCAAATGGCACTCTTTGGGAGTTAAATCGGTGGTCACAACAACAGTAATAAACTTCCCATTTATCATCAGAACAAAAACAAATGAAAAACTTAAGAGCAGAAGAAAACACATACACACGCGTGTTTGCCCAAAGAAAAAGAAGGTGTCACGTGATGGGATGGCTTTGTTTTAGCGGCAGTGAGACATCTCGTGAGTGAATCAGGAGGTGGCACAACATTTTGGGGAGTTGCAATTGGACAGGAGAAGCTTATCTGTACACAGAGAGGCAGCATGACATTTTGGGGAGTTGCATTGGACAGGAAGATCTTATTTTAAAGAAATAGCTAAAATAAAGATTAGCATTTTCGGACAGAAAGTGAAAACCCGTCAGGCTTTCTAATGTTTGAAAACACCGACATTTCAGTTGTCGTACTTTGGTTGGAAGATAGCAAATTACACTGCATTTACTCTCAACCATGGACACTAGCCTAAAGAAGATGGAAGGACATGACAAGAACTTAGAATACCATTGAAAGTAGTGGACAATTACTTGAACTTTTTGGTTGCGTAAATCTAACTTCACTTGTTTTCTAATGTTTCGCAGTACTACTTTGTTGCATTATGCCAACAATAACCGATTCAGCAGTGTTGGTGGATGGTCGACTGAATTCAGGAGGAAGAGAGAATTTAAAATCATTAAAAATGCACGTGTACCTCTCCTCCTCTTGAACCAAGGCACCTACAAGATGGGAGGACAACCAAATAAAAGATAAATAAATTGCGCAACCGTTAGGCCTATTTTTGTCGCTGTAACTTGATTTTATGACTAATACGCGAAAAACACTGCAAGAATAACGTCATAGTTTGTTCACGCCAAGTTTATTATGCTTGAGCAAACCTTTCCTGATAAAACTATTAATGTCATGAGCAGGCGTGCTGAGGGACATGGAAGAACTGGGAGCAAGAATTGCAATTAGTTTGTGTCGAACAAATCAGTACGTCGATTTTGTGATGCTCTTGGAATCAAAGAAATTACAGGAAGCATGGATTGATGCCAATGGAGTGAACGAAGTGAACGATATGGCTAGCTGAATATTACTGCTGAACTGCAATAGGCAGTTCAGATTTGTGGAAGTGATACTTGCGATAGTGCGTGTAACAAAACTGAATATAAAGCCCGGAAATAAAAGAAGTTAGGTTCTTAGGAAAGTGGTGAAAAACACAATAGGTGAAAGGCTTTTTTTTCATCGGTGGAACAAGGTCGTGGGTAAATCGACGAAATATTCCTGTGTGTAACAATTAAAATCCTCAATAGTTTCAGCATGAACTGAAACGATTTTGACACATTAACTTTTTTTTTTCAATAACTTTTGTAAAATTTGTGTTCTAAAGTGAAATTCTTGTTGTGATCGATAATCACCGGAGCGCTAAAAACACGTAAGCCACAGGTTATCTGGCGTGGTGGGATTGGAGTGTTGGAGCATGCCATTAGTCAACCCGATAAATCGTACACGGGGAAGGACACATTACCACTAACGGGGAACATCAAAACAGAGTTCTTCTTAAATTTTCGGTGGTTTATCCGACCACCTTCGTCAGAAGTCCGCTCAGAATACGGCACAAACTTCCTCACATCACGTGGCAACATCGTTCATTTTGAACCACATGCTGTGTCACCGCTGCATCTGGACACTCCACTGTTGGTTGAGTTTGGATACCAGACGAGAGCGCACTAGTCGGTTAATTTCGTTGTATGCTGCACTGACGATGTTCATTAAAGGAACTCCCTGTTTTTGAAAATGTTTCATGGCCAATGTTAGTCGAGAGCTCTCAAGTGGGGTTCGTTGAGGGAGTTAGACTTGAGTAGCACAGAGGTTTCGAAAGATCGGCAACCGTCGTGTACAGTGGCTTAATGTCAACATCACGAAGAAGCTGGAAGATCCAGCAATAATAACACAATACCACCTACCGC
>JAHWFP010069760.1:35268-63172 GCA_023313725.1 Lithobius niger | reverse complement strand
GGTTAATTTTGATAACCCACCCTTTTTTTTATAATCTAACACTTTTTACAGTGGTCTACACAACCCCTGCTCCACCATGTGACATATGACCTGACCTTACAAAATACCGTGCACAACACAAATTCAACCAGCACACCTCATTGCAACCAGCATAAACAGGCACATTTACAACCTGCGACATTTTTCTTTCTAGCCTAACACGAAAAGAAAAAAACTCGCATACTATGCTAGGCCCCCACCCATGGAGGAATGGCCCAACCCGGCAACCTTTCATTCTGACGGTACAAAAACTAGGTTACTGACACTTTGAAATACACCTAAAAACCTACGAGACTCGAGCGAATAGCGCAGTTTATACACTCATCATATTTAAACTATTAAAGTAGAAAAACTACAGTTTTAACTTAAACACAAACATCGGTATTACGGAACGTCTCTCCCCTTCGGTCAGCATTCATACACAGGAAACTTCCAACCCCATTTCCAACAGAGAACTTCCGTTCAGGAATTTACATAAGTCGCATGTGAAAATTCCTAAATTATGGAAACAAGTCTTTAAAAAACTCGAATAAGACGATAAATTAGCTTGATGTCACACCTTAGCATTAAAATACATATCCGTGAATCATAGGCAATTTAACGGCTATAATTGCTCTTGAGCTCGAAACGGCTAGTCCAATATCTCGGGGCTAAAGAAAAAACTCGCGCTCAAGCGTGCTCGTGTTTCCTCCACCCTCTAGATATTGGACTAGCCGTTTCTTGCTCGCAAGCAATTATGACCGTTAAATCGCTTACGATTCACGGATATCTATTACTAAACGAAGAAACATAACGAAGGCAATATTGTGAACATTTAGTCAGAATTGCTGCTCAATAGTCATTCTTAACTGTTCACAAAGTTGGATACGTTACGTTTCGTCGTTTAATACTTATTACTGAGTATTAAGCGCATTGATTTTATGATTTCGCTTTGCATTATCGATGCTAGAAGATAGACATATTTTGAAACTTGAACATGACGATGATAGCCACAAAAACAGTCAGTAATGAGGGTGAGGATGCGACTGGGAAAATAGGAACTTTTGTTAGTCGGAAATACAATAAAAAAGTCTTCAAATTTTGGCTCCAGACTGAAAGTTAAGCCTTCACTTTACCCAAAATAGAGATCGAGGCGTAAACGCGCCCTTTTATACAGACGTGATTATGTGTAGCGATGTTTACCAGGAACTATTTTGACTAAGATTAATGCAGTCTTTTGTTGTAAATTGCAACCTGAGATCAGCAACTGAGATTTAACACTATCTCAATGTTGATCCCTTGTGATGTCCTAGGCGGGGACACACCTTAGCCCAGCGTGGGCACCAATGGTAATAAACAACACGGACTACCAGAGTGTAGGCTATAGCTGATAAGACAGCGAACTTCCTGTTTACTTGTCTTTATATACAAGGAAGTCATGTGATGCACTTAAGACTATATACAATTATGGAACAGCCTATTAGTAGTTAAACGGGTATCTTGGTAGGGTTAACATATTGATATGAAATTGATGGCTGCCATTGTGGAGCACACAAGTGACGACTCCACAATGCAGCGAGCGAAAAAAAAAACAGAAAAAAAAATAATCTAAGCCTAGCTGGAAATAAAATCATGATTACGAAGGTAAGATGTATTTTTTAGTGCACTACCTATTTTTAAAGAAAGATACATAATTTTTCGCTTTCGAGGAAAAACTAAACACTATTTTTGAAAGCTGTTTTACAAAATAAAGAACTGAAGATGTACATGATTAAGCAAAAAATTCAACATTAATAAACTGGCTGAAAACTTGCCAGTTTTAAATTTCTGTTTTGATTTCTGGAGCAATTTTACAATAAATTCAATTTAAATTTTCAATGTTGTTGTTTTAATTTTCGTAGCCTTTTTTTTGTTAATTTTCTTTTTGCAGCAACCATTTCTGCAGCTGAAATGCTACAGCGTTGCTGTGGACAAACATCTGGCATTCGAGAATTCGGTGCCAAAGAAGTTGCTTTGGATTAGGCTTCACCGGAGTGGGAATTGCGGCTCCAAGCAATTTTTTGTTCCGATGTCAGAAGTGTTTAGGTACATGAAAAGACAAAAAAAAACAAAAAAGATAAAATCGTGAAATCAATTTTTCACACGAACAACAAAATACACTTACTTTTTTACCTAATTGTAAAGGTGGACATTTTTAAAATTAACAGAGCCGATTCTCTGCACGAATAACTAGGGGACAAAACGTTTTAGCGTTACTCGCTACAGTTTAAAAAGAACTATCATTTAATTCATATATAACGGATTACAACAAAAAAAAACGAAGAAGTTGTAGCCAAATGGTAATTTTACAAAAAAAACTACAAATTGAGCTTGTCTGGAGCTCTACGCAGTCTCTTTGAACGATGAGCATTTTGAAGCTGCGCTGCAATATCAACCTGTGTTGGTGATAGCACAACTTTGCGTTTATTGGGATTCGGTTTCGCTTTTTTGTTAGCATGACCTGGCTTCGGTGGTGATTGCTTAGTGGATGGTGACGTAATAATCGATGGAGATTGTGACCTTTCTGGCTTAGAATTTCCTTCAAGAGGGGCACTGGTAGTAGCCAAAGGTGATTGGATATTTACGTTAGCAGACTCATCCACTTCGTGTGCGTGGGGTAATTTCGCTGGAGATTTCCTGCCACCTGGTGACTTGCGATGTAAATTCTCAGGTGATTTTTCAAGCTGTTGGATTGGTGGAATTTTTCCATCTGTAACAGAAATTGACTTTCTGGATTGGCCGAGAGATCGACGCTCAGGAACTACGTCAGCGAAACTTGGCTTTTCACGTTGCTTGCCGCCAAAAGATATGCGTTTGAAATTTGAGTGATCTTGCTCATTATGCATGGAGAAATTACTGCTTTTCGCCGTCGAAACAAATGCGTTTGGAGGCTGTTCTGGATAATCATTTTCCGCGGTATGTAACCTTAGCTGTTCGCGATGTTTGCGAATCGTATTACCGTTAGTATCAACAATAGTATAGGACTGATTTTCACATTTTTTGTTAACCATATCGACTGACCATAGCCTGTCATTTGTCGTTGAAAAGTCACGATACCAAACCTTTTCACCTATTTGATACGTTTTCAACTCACGATGGTGGGTGCTCTGTACTTGTTTTAATTGTTTACGGCGTACGGCTGCAATAGGGTCAGGGAACAATAAATCCAGCCGAGACTTTAATTATCGGTTAAAATATAATTTTCCGGGTGTTGCTTGCGTGGTAGCGGAGATAGTGATTCGTGCTGATAACAAGTAAGAATTTATACTCTCTTGAATAGTAGAGCCCTGTCGCCGCGCGGCCTTGTAGACTCTCTTGAAATTACGGACGTATACCTCAGCTAAACCGTTGGTCCAAGGCGCAAAACTTGGCCCGGTCATGTGCCTAATTCCGTTGGATTTTAACCAATTTTGGAATTCTGAGGACAAAAATTGGGCAGCATTGTCCATAACTAAGCTGTCCATTAAACCATATAAAGCTATATGATTGTTTAAAACGTCAATGACACGCGCGGACGTTGTTGACTTCATTTTATGCACAAAAGGAATTTTTGAATGTGCGTCTACAAGAATGAAAAACATGTAATTGTCCATCGGCCCCAAAAAATCAGCGTGTAAGCGATTATTTGGTTTTAGTGGATATTCCCACGTATGCTTAGGACCTGACGTTTGAGTATCTTTATACTCTTGACAATTTTGGCATGATTTGACTTTATTTTCAATGTAAGAGTCAATCTTAGGCCACCAGACTTTTTGTCTAGCTAAACTTTTCAATATAACTATGCCTAAGTAAGCACTGTGTAGATCTTTCAAGATTTGTCTCCGCAAGGCTGTCGGCACCAGGACTCTATACCCCCAAAATAAGGTTTCGTTTTCGACAGAGATTTCAGCACGACGTGTGAAGTACGGTAACAGATCGGGAATTTCGCATTTGTCAGGCCAACCATGGTTCACATAACGATAAACTTTTGAAAGGATTTTATCACGTTTACTTTCAAGAACGAGTGTCTTGTTTAAAATTGGAAGATTAGAAATAGTTTCTAAAGCAAGAATATTGTACTGCTCTTCTGCTTTCTCGAATTCCTCGGTATTTGGGAGGGGAAGGCGCGATAAAGCGTCTGCCGTCAAATTAAGTTTACCGGGAATGTGTTCGAATTCGTAATCGTAAGCATTAAGCATCACTGCCCAACGCTGAACCCTGGCGGCTGCCATCTGCGGTATTCCCTTTTTAGGGCCAAAAATCCAAACTAAAGCCTTCTGATCAGACTGCAGTATGAATCGCTGACCATAAACGTATTCATTAAACCGTTTCACTCCCCAAGCCACGCTGAGCGCTTCCCGGTCAAAATGCGAGTAGCCTCTTTCCGCTTGAGTGAGTTTACGTGAAGCGAAAGCTATCAGCCGTGATTCACCGTTTTTCATGACATGCATCAGGCACGCGCCGACCCCGTAGGGTGAGCCGTCACAAATGAGCTTGAGCTTTAATTTCGGATCGTAATGAACCAGAACTTTTGATTTAAGAAATAATTCTTTTACTTTACTCACGGCTCGGTCGCTTTCTGCCCCCCAAACCCACTTCACACTTGGGCTTAAGAAACGTGTTACAAGTGACAGAATATGAGCGAGATTTGGTAGATATTTTGAGTAATGATTTACAAAACCCAGAAAGCTCTGTAGCTCTTGAATACATGTTGGGTTAGGAGCGTTTGTGACTGCTTTGATAACCTCAGGGAGTGTATGCAAGCCTTCTGCATTTATCATGTGGCCTAAGTATTTTAATTCAGGCCGCGACAGTTTGCACTTCTCGATCCTAAGTTTGGCTCCTGCATCTTGTAAAGCATTTAACAGTTTATTTAACGATTTGTCATGCTCACCTCCCTTCCCGCTCACCAGGATGTCATCATAAAACGGGAGACATTTTGGGATTTTACTGGTGGCTTGAGTCATTACCCTCTGGAAAATTCCAGGACTGGACGCCAGGCCCAGGGGTACACGAAGCCATCTAAACAAACCCAGGGGTGTATTTATTTTCAAAGCTTCTTGTGACTCTTTGTCGAGTTCAATTTGCAGAAATGCATCCTTAAGATCGATAAGGGAAAAAGTGTCACTGCCTACTAATTCACTGAATAATTCTGCGGCCGTGGGAACTGGATAGTGGTCGACTTCGAGTTGAGGGTTCACGGTGGTTTTATAAACACCAATCACTCGGATTTTACCATCCGCTTTATGAACTATGATGATCGGCGTAGACCACTGAGAAGTTTCCACAGGCTCTAGAATTCCAAGGCCAACCAATCTACGAATTTCTTGGTTAACCTTTTCTTTGAGTGCTAACGGAACCGGTCTTACACGACTGTACACAGGCTTGGCATCAGGTTTTAAATGAATTTTGGCTTTAAAATTCTTAAACTTACCCATGCCTTCAGAAAATAGCTCCAGGAAACCCTTCACTATTTCGGAAGTGTCAACTGGCGTAATGCTAGTTTTAATTTTCTTAACACTTTTCTTAGGTTTCACTTTCGTTTGTAGGTCGTAAAAAGGATGGAAATTAACTCGAAAAATAGAAAGCCAATCCTTTCCCATTAATGCAGGTTTATATAGTTTTGAAACTAAAGCATCCAAATGTTCGATTTGATCTTGAACTTCAACCTTCAGAGTTACAGTGTAAATCGTGTTCTCAATTCCGTCAGTGTATGAGTGTATCGAGTACGGACTGAGTTTTAAAGGACAGTCCGCAAAATATTTTTGATGCCACTCAATAGGGATAATGGATGCATCTGCTCCGGAATCAAGTTCCATTTCTAGCTTGACACCATTTAGGCAGACTGGCATTTTCCATTTATGGATTTTCATAGAATTAACTACTACTATTATTTTGTTGGTTTGTAGGGGAATTGAAATCTGGTCCGCAGCGTGACTCAGTCCAAGAGTATTATTTTTCAGTACAAGATAGTCGTTGTCTGAATCGTTATCAGACCCGGAACCAGACTCTGGATTTTCGGCTCCAACATCCTGGCCTTCTTCACTTTCGCTATCGCGTTCGAGTTTGTTGACGCGTTTTTTGTAGCTATACTTTTGTTTTGTGTTCGGCCTAGCCTTAAAATTTGTGCTAGAACTTGCTTTAGGGTGGTCGAGTGATTTTAAAGTTCTATTCGAATGACTAGCTTTTCGGCACACGGCTTTTAAATGGCCGACAGTGTGGCAACGGCCACATGTATAGTCTCGATATTTACAACGTGTTTTCACGTGGCCATTTTTGCCGCAACAATAGCAAATGAAATCCTTAGTGGATTTAAGCCTACTTGATGTTTTGCCCGATTTTTTAGCTACGTAGTTAACAGCATTAGAATGGCTTCTCAAAACGCTTTGGTCTGTTTCAGCAGATTCTAAGGATAAAGCTAAGGATGTTGTAGCCTTTAAATCCAGAGTCTGCTTCAACAACTCGCGTTGAATGACTTCTGATTGGATCCCCCCAATTAGGCGATCCCTAATCATTTCGCTGTTAATGTCTTTAATTTTAGCGAAGTCACAATACTTCGTCATTAGCTTTAATGCAGCTAAATATTCCCCGATACTCTCATCTGATTTTTGCGATCTTCTAAAGAATTTAACACGCTCAGATACCACTGAGGGCACTGGCTCAATGTCGTCTAAAACCTTTTTAACAAGCTCATCAAATGTTAATGAGTCGGGCAACTCAGGTGAGAGGATATTAAGAATTCTATCAAACATTTTCTGGCCCACAGATGCTATTAGAAAATTAACTTGCTTGGTTGCTGGTATTTCTTTAGCTAAAAAAAAGTAACGAATTCGGCTGGAGTATTTCTCCCATGTGTCAGACTCGCAATCGAATTCCGAAAATAAACCATGATTTAAATTAGAACTAGTTCATTAACGCTTGCGTTCACTACTGAATTATTTTCAGTTTCACTTTCACTGCTAACTTTAGCAGTTACAGGTGGTTTGCTACCGACACCTGTCTTTGGCATAAACCTACAAAATTAAATTTAATTAAATTTAATTACAATCCTGTTTAACATGCAAGGATTAAACTGGAGCACTCGAGACTACCGGTCACTTATTTAAACACAGAAATAAATCAAGCTTGACTGTAGCTTACCTAGTTGTATAAATTAACTGCCTACAAGTTAAATTTAAAGGGACTAGGCTTTGAAAAAATGTTTTACGTTCACCATTTGCAACGTAAAAACAACACAACAAAACAACACTTCTGGCCTAAGCCTCAGCACAGACCAGATTTCACTAAGTTTGAGCATAAACCTACGGTGTTAAATTTTACACCGGCAC
Source organism: Lithobius niger (assembly GCA_023313725.1). Classification (NCBI taxonomy): domain Eukaryota; kingdom Metazoa; phylum Arthropoda; class Chilopoda; order Lithobiomorpha; family Lithobiidae; genus Lithobius; species Lithobius niger. Next base: position 55,808 of record JAHWFP010069760.1, on the reverse strand, counting down.
ACACTAGCCCGAATATGGGCAATGGCACAATCGAATTTACAAGGGTTAATTTAGCAGCACATTTTTCGAACCTTCAGGTTTATAATACTGCCTGTGCGGACACGCCAGTGCGTCGCTCTAGAACACTGCCAAGGTAAAATTAGCCATAATAAATCCAATTGCCCACTTCGGTTCTAGTTGCTAAGGTACTAAATTTAACTGTTTTCATTTCGTACCACACAGCACTACCACGTCAAAATAACACTGTTTGAAAAAGTTTAAACTCTGATAGGAATTCAGAGCACTAATTTTCATTGCCAAAATGAAAAAAATTTTCAACTTACCACAAATATGGAGCAAAGATGTGGTTGAAGACCTATCAGTTTAAGCTTAAGTTTTTAAAGATTACCAAAGGTACCGGACTCGTCGCCAACTGTGATGTCCTAGGCGGGGACACACCTTAGCCCAGCGTGGGCACCAATGGTAATAAACAACACGGACTACCAGAGCGTAGGCTACAGCTGATAAGACAGCGAACTTCCTGTTTACTTGTCTTTATATACAAGGAAGTCATGTGATGCACTTAAGACTATACAGGGTGAGGCAACTGAAGAGTCCGGCAACAATGTCTTCTAAAGACGTGTAATTAGCTCAAATCGAAATACCTACCAATACTAAGCAAACCAGGGCGGATGTAATGTCTGTTGTAAATATGACCTTGAAAGATGCTTTCAAGGTCATCCAAAAGTTAACTCCGAAACTATACAAGATAACGGCATGAAGTAAATTAGAAAGTTGTTTAGGATCATGAACCCAGGCCTACACAGAAAACGTAATAGAAATCGTGCCATAAACAAAGGAGATATGGGCAAAACAATGTGTGTAGTGCAGGAAAGCCCGTCAAAGGCAAGCAATACCTTATTAGTAATTGTACAGCTGCCTCCAGGCTGGTTTCCCTGTAACTGCTTATTGTTTCGTGTACGATCTAGGGAAACTCTAGTATCAACGGTTAAAATGACCTTGGGGAATGCGTTCAAGGTCATCCAAAACGCATCTCGTATACGAAGCAAGATAGGAAATAACTTCCAAATAGGAAAGTGCTGACCACCATGTAGTTAGTATTATTGCCAAGCAAGATTTTATTGCCTGATAAGGAAAATAAAACGAACATCTGCATGGTGGTCAGCACTTTCCTATTTGGAAGTTATTTCCTATCTTGCTTCGTATACGAGATGCGGTTTGGATGACCTTGAACGCATTCCCCAAGGTCATTTTAACCGTTGATACTAGAGTTTCCCTAGATCGTACACGAAACAATAAGCAGTTACAGGGAAACCAGCCTGGAGGCAGCTGTACAATTACTAATAAGGTAATAAGGTTGCCTTTGACGGGCTTTCCTGCACTACACACATTGTTTTGCCTATATCTCCCTTGTTTATGACACGATTTCTGTTACGTTTTCTGTGTTGGCATGGGTTCATGATCCTAAACAACTTTCTAATTTACTTCATACCGTTATCGTGGATAGTTTCGGAGTTAACTTTTGGATGACCTTGAAAGCATCTTTCAAGGTCATATTTACAGCAGACATTACAGCCGCCCTGGTTTGCTTAGTATTGGTAGGTATTTCGATTTGAGCTAATTACACGTCTTTAGAAGACATTGTTGCCGGACACTTCAGTTGCCTCACCCTGTATACAATTATGGAACAGCCTATTAGTAGTTAAAGGGGTATCTGGGTAGGGTTAACATATTGACATGAAATTGATGGCTGCCATTGTGGAGCACACAAGTGACGACTCCACATCCCTCTTCCATGATCTCGTTCAATCATAGTTATCTGCAGTTTGTATGTAAGCTAAAAAAGCAGTGGAAAAACACCGCAGGAAAAATACGCCACGAAAAAAAAAGCCTGGGGGAAAAAGCCGAAGGAAACAGTTACGAAAGCAGTTGCCTGTCGTGTTAAAAATTCTTCGGGTTATTATTATTACAGGTTAGGTTAGGCTAGGTCAGTTGCTTTGGTTCAAATTTCACCAGGCAGGTTACAGAGTTTTGTTAGAAAACTAGTTCGTAACGTTGTGTAGAAGTTTTTATTGATGGGTTGGGTTAGGTCAGGTCGGTAGCCTTGGCTGGAATTCTACCATGGCAATTCACCAGAAATGACTTTCTGAAAACTTGTTTTGCATTTGTTTTTCACCTTTTAGCCTTTTTCCGTCACCTTTTCACCCCACATTTCCAGTTTTCAACCTTTACTGCAACCCCCGACCCATAACATAACGGGGGGGTGGGGGGAGGGGGGGAGGAGAGAAGGAATCCCAAGAAAGAAAATCCATGGGGGAAATTTAGAAATTAAGAGACCTATGTCAGGCAGTGTCCTTTTCCACTTGTGCCTGGGGCTGTTGCCCTTTGGCCCTTTGTTGCCTTACATCAAATTTAAGTTCTGAGAAGTTTTATTCTTATTGTTCCCTTCTCATTGTTCCCTTATACAATTGTACTAGCTCCTAAGCAACCATTGTCATGGTGTGTTATTGTTTAACTGTTTTTGTTTACTCTCTACTCCGTCTTGGTCCCTTAGGAAAAAGTCCTGTTTTGCCCAAGTTTGCTCATGGCTTGAGTAAAGTGTATTCAGGTATTCGCCTACCCCATTTATAATGGAAGTTGTTTTGAAGATGTCTGGTTGACGAAAATGATGTATTCATGTATTCACCCTTTCCAATTTTTCCCTGATGAAATTGTTATCACTTTGGAATCCGGATCCCTTTGGAAGGTTTGGCCGACCCATCTGTAAGTGTATCTGTTCTATTTCCTTCTTTTCATGCAACTTTCCCATGTGATAAACATTGCCAATGCTAAATTCCCGAGCCTGTCGATGAAATGTACATGAACTTTGTGTGTTGGCTCCTGAAATGTTCCTGCCCCCAAACCGACTTTTCACAATATTAAATGCTAGAGGCGAATAAAACCTAAGGAGGAAATTCCAGTCCCCAACCTTGATGCCTATTCATTTTGACTTTGTTTATGGAGATAGTGTTAGCCCGATCCACGGCGTAGATGTACAGTCGCTAACATTTCCAACGTTCCGCTTTCCTGCTCAAACAATGGACGAAAATATTCAAATCAGAGGGCAGCTGCTTCACTTCAGGAAGAGCCAAGCTCAACAATGCTCTTTTTAATTACAAGAGACAACAATTCAATGGCTCCGTTTTCTTATTGTTACGGCCGATGGATGCCAGTTGTTCACAATTGACGTCACACAAAAAAATAAATAAAGTGGTGGATAAGAGTTGAAAATTCTACTATTAATCATGCTGGTATTTGGGCTGGGGTTGTAATAATGCAGAGATGAGATGAGGGATTGTAAAGAAATAACACTGAGAGCTGTAGAAAGCTATTACCGTGTTAAAAGCCGCTTGGTTCTCTATAATTGATTTAACATAATACCAACTACTTTTCGAGCAATTCTTGGTGCCTAACTAGAGGCTACTAATCGACACAAATATGATGACTGTTGAACAAATTTCTAAAGTGCTACTTTTTACGAATGCAATGGAATAGAATGCACGTCTTTTTTATATGTGACAGCAGCTTCTCGGGCTTCTACAACAGCTGTCATTGCAAAACGCTGACTTAACTACGCCTGAAAATAAATGAAACAGTAGGCACTCCCCTGTTTTGAACACTCTTAATAAATTAATGTTTGTTTGACAAAAGCACGAAAAACTTAAGTTTTGGTGTATGCACTAATGATAACGTGCCCATATCAGGAAGATATCTGTAAAACTTTCCGACCCTCCTACCCTAAAACCAACTAGTGGCTGTGAGGGGAAGGAGTGGGGGGAGGGGACAATTGACCTTCCAAAATTGAAAAGATATTTCTTTATTAGCTATTTTCTTCAAAAATTAATTTTTATAAAGGTATACGTTACTACACTAAGGAAATACTGGACAATATAAATAAAGCTGTCTCATGTTTTCTAGCAAGAGGGATAAGGGGGACGTCGTTATTAAACCCGCCTCCCCCAAGAAAAAATGTATTTATGCCACTGTCTAAAAAGCTCAGAGGTTGAATGAATACTTAAAGAAAAATTTTTTCATGTAATACTGAATGAAAATGGTGTTGCTGATAAGTTCTGAATTTTGTTGTTTTTAAAGATTGTTGTCAAAAGGAGGTGCTTGGAATAAATTTCGAATAAAAAGTCTTTGTAATAATAAAATTAATAACAATAAAGCCAAACAATATTAAAAGGGTGCTAACAAATGTTACTAAAACTAAATAGGTGTTTTCTTTACTGAAACATTACTTAACAGTATGTTAGCAGTTTATTAAATGATCCATTAATAGCAAATAATAACAGTATTAAAAAAAATGCGATTTTTAGCAATAATAAAACATAACATGGCCTACTGAATCCATAGGTTTGACCACTTTCCTATACGTAATCGCCTAATAAAGTAATATACTAATATCCTAATAGTAGGCTAAGTGTTGAAAGATAATTAATTTTTAAGCTTTGAATTTGTTTAACTGACCCAGAATTTTAGTGCAAAACATTTCATTGACAGATACGAATGTCTTTCGCCACGCAACTAATATTTTGTCCACCCTCCATTGTTCTGAATAACTGCTTGCAGGCGAGTAGGCATACAGTCACTGAGGCTGTGAACATACGTTATGTCTTGACCAAGGAGTTCCCATTGCTCCTGGATAATTCCCCAAAGGTCACCTGAATCTCGAAGATTTTGCAGTATATTTCCTAGTCCCTTCTTCCGGGCACTCCACACGTTTTCGATGGTGTTTAAGTCTGAACGTAACGTGGATTGAAGCGTTCCTCTACTGGTCTCCAGACATGAATTTTCCCATTCAGGGTGGATTGACCGCAGGATTCATTGGCAAAGACTACTTCATCCCATTCTGTAAACCAGTTGACATGCTCCCTGGCAAAACACAGTCTTTCTTTCATGCGAACAGCCAAATACGTTTTATTTTAACCAAAAATACCTTCAAAAATAGGCATACAATGAGTGACGGTTTGACACCAGACTTGTGATTTATCAGGCTACCAACTCAATTTTATAGTGACATAGGCTACACAGAAAATGTCTACGCAAATACTCAGAAACCTCATTTACAATATTTAAAAATTAAATAGGAATATTTTAACAATAAATTCATCCAGATTTACATTTAAATTAAACACATTGCAGCAAGGAAAGGAAAGTCATAAAGTATCTAAACAATGCTAATAGGGGGCTATTTCCTCAAGAAAGGAAGAGGAGGGGGAGGAAGAGAAGAGGATAATTTCTTCCCCCACCCACGGTTCATTTCTACCCTGTTCCCCCACCCCATCATTAACCTTTTTTCTGCCCCGCACTATTTTTTTGTCCTCTCCTTTCTGTTCTCCATGGTGTCCTGTCTTACTCCATTTTCCATTTTCTTCATTTCTTTTGCACTTCTCTTGTCTCCTCCCCCCCCCCCACCCCACCGATTTTTAACATATTTTAGATACTATGTCGTTTTCTTCTCTTTTGCTTCAATATATTAAATTGAATGAAGCCTAAAATCCGGATAAATTTACTGTTACATTTTTTTTTATTTTAAAATATTTTAAATATAGGTTTTAGTCTCTACAATTCGGGTGCAAATTTTAAAAGTTTTTTACTTCAGGCTACTGACACTGTTTCTTTTAAAATAAATATTGAAGTAAACCAATTTATTAAACCAACTGAAGTAAACCAGTCAACAACCTTTTGGCGACTGCGTAACCAAAGGTCGAGGGATCAACTGCGCTTAGGGCAGTCTGATATTTACGCTCTGATATGAAGTCCAAAAGGCAACGGAAATAATGATCTTGTGTGTGTATTCATCACCAATCGAGTCCATTTGGCTTTTCGTCTTATTTCTGTTTATACTTCTCATAAATTGAACAAAAAATCCACTCCAGCTCTAATTATTATATCACAATGTTTATTAAATATTAACAGGGATAACCACCAAAATACTGAAATAAATTCCCCTGTCTTTTACAGGTTTTTCATGTTCTCCATGTTGGTGGTAACCGTGATTAGGCCAAATTTATCGCTTACTTTACAATGATGACGTCATTTGTGATCTTTGGACCATTGTTGAAGTTTAGCTGTTCGAAAGAGAGGGAACCTCCCTCTAATACGCATTATTTACACCCATTGTTGTAGTGGGAAAGAGGAACGTTAGGAATGTTAGCGACTGTACCTCTGACTGTTTTATTTGTGTAACATGCGGTGGGGCCATACCAGTTATGGTGGCTCAACTCAACGGGTTACACCGTGATGCCCCCCTTAGTTGGCACTTCAGGAGCATAATCAGCCTGTTATTCGTATTAGGAACTAAGCACAAAGTCTAAATTTGCCCAATACTTCTGATTATGCTATTGGCAGCATCACAACTTCGATAGCAATCCGCGAGAAGCATGATTATCTGTCAACCTACAGCACCCCATTAACAAAATCCTGGATCCACCACTGATAACTTGAGTGTTCTTTACGAAGCCCTGTAGAAGCCATGTGAAAAAATTTTATTTTATGTGTGGTGGGAGTAGGGGTTGGCCCTTTTTTTTCCCAGAAAACGCCGTTTTTTTTTCTGGAAAACGCCGTTGTTTTTTTTTTGGAAAATGCCGTTTTTTTTTTCCAGAATGCCGTTTTTTTTGGATTTGGAGGAAAACTTGTTTTGTTTACACACTGGACTCACGCATCCGTTGACACCAACAAAGCAGCGCAAGGTACGCTGCACTTGAGGCAAAACAGATGGCTGCTGCATGCCACATGTACACATGCCACGTGTCGAAGGTTAAATTAATGAAAACTAGAACATTGCTACTTTCGGTAGCAATCTTCAAGTTTCCATTTAACGTCCAAAGTATTATTCGGTGAGATTAAGTTGGCGAATGTTTTGGTGTGTTGAAGGACCGAACCATTCAGAACTTGGCGGCCTTTTTTTTTACCAGTTTTGGTTTTGATATGATATCACTCCTTTTTTTTTCAAATTGTGTATTAGACTCAACTCCACTACCGTGCAGATGTATAATAAAGTGCCAGGTCAACAAGAAATTGGTTTTCAACCCTTTGATACTACCTTTTGCCTAGAGGCCGAACCATTCACAACTTAGTCACCTGTTTATAGGATTTTGTTGTACTTTTTTTATTTAGTTAGTTTTGGTGTGTTGATATCACTCCTTTGAAGGGCCGAACCACTCGCAACTTAGTGGCCTCTTAACCAGTTTTTGGCTTTGTTTATTTTGTTTTGTTTTTACAGTTGTTTTATTTTTCGTGAATTGTGCGTGAATACAATTTTTTTGGCAAGATTTATCTTTGTTTAGATTTATCGTGCTACACTAGTGTGTGTCTAGGCACACATGTCAGTATACACGTTGTCATTGTCCGAACTTTGGCCATCCAATGAGAGACGATGCCGACAATACTAACAATAGTTGTAACAATATTTTCGTTCTTACGCGCCCTCCCACGGCATCCTCGTTACACCCCCAGGCTCCAAACCATAAAAGGTACGTAGTTCGTATTGTACTGCACCCATTCGTCCAAATTCATAGCTGGAAGCCTTCCCGTTATCTCGGTATCGATGAATAATCACCCTATGGAATTTAGTACGGGGATGAGCGGACTAGCTAGCTAGCTAGTAACTAATAGTAACACATTTTCAACGTTATTGAGGGGCAGATTTTGCATTGAAAGCAGCTTAGCTGGCATTCCTACACGAGTTAATTTTTGTCAGGTGGGTAATTGATCTCGATTTCAACACAATTTAAGTTTTTGTACCGCATTATTATTTTTATCCAAGTACCTGAAATGTACCCAGCTCTGCTTCAGGTTATAGACTTGACACAATGGTGTCGCGCTACAATGGTTTACAACCTCGACAATTGAATTGATGGCTTCCGCCATAATCCCATTTGCCATAATCGCATTTGCCATAATCCCGGAAGATCTCAATATCTTAGCCCAGTAGCCATAATCCCGTTCGTTATACATGTCCGTTTGCCATAAATTGTATATCAAGTCTCATTTCAAATGGAATCTCTGAAAGAATGTACTTAACATTCAAAACTACGTATGGATCAGTCACTCCTGGTGTCCAGTTTCTGAGCCATCTGTTGACAAAACTTGTCACTGTTTGTCATCAAAAAAAACTATGGATAATTAATGAGCACATGTACTTACTTCATGTGGGCAAAAAAATAAAAAATAAACCGTTTCCATACCAAAGTTTAATCACAGTAATCTTTTTTTTTTGGCTGGGGGAGGGGGCAGATTGAGAGTATTGCGTGGGCTTGCCCGTAAAGGAAAATTTTGTCCTTCCCCTCCTCTAAAAATATTCTAAAATTAAACTTTCACAACATAGGTAGCCTACCATTTTTCTGAATCCAAAATCCAATATTGGAATCCGAAAATGTTGGTTCTATCTTTCGAAATCCTTCAAAATTTTGAAAATTGTCCACTTTCGTTCAGTGCATAATGTTGCTCCATGTATAAGTAGAAACTTCATGTTTGGGATCGTGACTACACTATTTTTATTGTTTTTAAACCATTTTAGAAAAAATTTCAAATTAACATAGACATTTAAAAAAGTTAAGCTTTAATATGTCCAAATAACGTAGATCCGCAGATCCGCAGATCCGCATGACGGCACAGTGTGGGGGGGGGGGAATTTGCCCTTAAATCCATTGATCCATGTCTAGACCCCAAGGCAATCACTTCCCCCACCATAGTCACCAATTTACCGGATGCCAATGAAAAGTATAACTGTACGTAGAGACTAACGAACCACCCCTGTCGGTGTGTAATTGTTGGCAGACTTGAGGGGACACGAAGATATCTCGTTTGGTAACTTTCTTTGTTGGGGAGGGGGGGTAGTGAGTCAGGATGAGCAATCTTGTATATTGCATTCGTTATTCAAACATAATGCGTGTTAGCTTTTAAGTAAAAAAAAGTGCGCGATTCAAGACGAGTTACATTAATGACCAGCCAATTTCTAATTTTCTTCTACAGCTAAATTATCTTTACAGACGAAAGACAAAACTCTGTATTGTTTATTTTTCCATCGAAAGTGATCGTGGAATGAATTTATAATTCTGCCTTTATTATGTAGCGCTGCCCCTGCCTTCCAAATTCGTCATTGTACCGAGAAAATATCGAGGCTCCTGTGTACTACAGCTATGCTCCTAGTACGCACTATCCCGTTGCCTCACGTTTGTCGAATTGATACTTCAAAGACTGTTACACGAAATAATCGATTATACAATAATTACCTGAGTAACAGGAGCCGCTATTTGTACGACATAACTACCCGAATTGTCATTATGACCGGGGAAGCGCAAAGTAGCCGCCATTTTTTTTTATTGGTTCGTCCAAAGAAGAACGACAGATAGGACTTCATTTTCCGTGCGATGTTGTCAAAGCATGGAACCATCTAGACCAATTTCGGTTCAAGTTCTTTTTCATACAGAAGCATAATTGGCAAAAATTCTTGATCAAGGACCTAGAACCCTTCACATGCAAACAATTTTAGCAAAAACTGTTCAGTAACAAAACCTACAATTTTGCTGGCACGTGTTCTCATCGAAAATCATGGTTACTCAACTGACATTCTGGGGCTTCCGGCCTGACGCTAGAAGTGATACGACTGACCCATTCGAATAATCGACTCGAGTGGGACATGACGTCACTAGACAATAGTCTTTTTTCTCTCCAATTCTCTACAACTCGATTTCAGTAACTGCTTCTATGCATAAAAATGCATAAGCAGTAAAAAAGAAATTTCAGAACAATATGCCGGTTAACAAATTTGGTCAGTCTTTGAAATGATCGAGAGGGGACGATGGTCGGGTTACGGGTGGTGATCCAAGAGGACAAACTGGACTAGAATCTGTTTTAACCCCGGGAAAAAAATTATGATATGGGAAACAAACGTTTAACTAAAGTAGGAGCTGCTATTGAACCTCAAGATGGCGTAAATTTTTCTCAAATTCATAATCTAAAAAAGAATATTCAGAAACTTAAAACTGAATTTGCCTCCTTCCATTACTCGTCTCTCCGACGAGTTGGCATCTGCCATTTCAAACATCGAAAATAATGCTTTGTTCGTAGATGGGTTGGATGGGAAATTTTATGCTAAAAAGAAACAAATTAAGGACGTGGCCTTCCCCTGACATGCCGCTGATGCAGCCGCAAAAGTGTATGTTGACAGGAACTGCTTGTTACAACATGATCAAAAAAGTATACCTCAGCGCTACGAACAGACCGATTAGGAATCTAAGCGAGTCTACTTTACCGAGTGATACCTAAGGTATTTGTTGTCAGCAATTGCTTGTTACAAGACGACCAGAAAGAACACTACAAACAGATTAGAAATCTAAGTGAACCTACTTTACTGAGTGACGCGGCTACGAAGAAATTTGTGTATGAAGACTGTTTCATGATAATCAGTTTCAACACGAAAAGCCCTTTGGAAAAATCAGGCGATTAGTTCGTTAAGCTTCAAGCTTCCTATGTACAAGTTCTGGTTTAATTTGTAAAGCAATTTTATACTGCAGCGATCCGAGCATAATTCAAAATTCCTTACAAAATAGAAAAAAATTTGCCAATCGTGGTACAAGCAATGGAAGATTTTCATACGGAAGACATTTATTAACAGTTAGATTTGCATGTAACGTTTCAATAAATAATTCATCTCATCCTATCTAAAACAACTTCGTAATTACGAACCTAACAGAAGGCACTTACGAAAAATAGGCCAAATAAGCGCTTCGTTTTTTCCCGATCTTACTTCTTTTCACTTTGATCCCCATTTTCTTTTTTATATACATTAATAAATAACTTCAACTTTACCTTTATCCAAACTCATTTTTCTATCTCCAGTCAACAACACGTGGCACGTCGTGTTAGCTGGAACCACGGCGTTAAATTTTAATGTTACTTGCACGTCAACTATACCGGACTGAAGTATCTCTGAATGCTTAGAACAATCCAAAACCACTAGATATGCCTTTTTAAACTGTACCGAATCAACGCATATGTCCCCGACATCGTACAAAGCGCGTCTAAACTCCTGAGCCATTCTATGCAGTATCGAGTAATCTCCACTAGCATAATTTACGTTCAAGTCCAAAAATGGATAACGTTCGGAATTTAAAGTCACGTAAGCATCTTGAAGGGGCTGCAATGATTGATACCGCAGGATTTTTAGTTTGAGCATCTTTTCTGTCAGTCTGAAGAGCTAGAATGACCCACCTAGGTTTTTCGACAGCCGAAGTAGTGAGCATGGCCAGGTAAAACTAGTGCTCTGCGGCAGTTTGCAACTATCGTAATGCCGGTGTCTAAAACCCAACTCCACGTTTATCCCACCACCATGTAGCTAAAAAGTCTGAGCTTTTGTTCATTGGGTGTCGTTACATGCGGCACGTTCTGTTGATCGAATTTAATGTAAAATTCATGAACCTGCTTTTAATCTAAAGCTAACTGTGTAAATAGTAAATTGAAATGTAAAGTGCAACCTTTATTTTCTTGACTGTCAAAAATAAACCAGGAGTTTTAAACGCCAGTTTGTTTGCTAGTTTGATAATTGCTAGGAGTTAATATTTAGACAATTCTCTTCATTTAGCTCAAACTAGCTTTTTTTCCTATCTTGGTGGCACTGTTACCCGCTTTTTATTGCTAATTAGGCCTATTAATTAGGACATTGAAGCTCCATTCCCCATGCTGAACTGTAGCTGTTGTGCTATATTCCGTAAAACTACAAACAGTCACCCAAGAGCGATATTAAGCAAGACCAAAGTACACCAGATGTCGGCGATGTTACAAGCACCTCAGCCGTCATAGCAACCGCAGTTACAAAATGTTGGCAGCGGTCGGATGAACAGGTGCTGTTCCCGCAAGCGTTTCCTACCATCCCTTACAAAAATTTTGTAGGTCTCCAGTAGGTCTCCGTGTTGTCGTTTTCTAGTCTCTAGGTCGCAACCAGGTCTTTTGCTAGTCCTAGTAGGTCCCCAGAAATTCAACATGCTGTCGTTTGGTCACAGTGAGGTCACTTTAAGGTCTCCGTTGGGGACCTTATTATTATTAAGTCATTTGTGGTTGCTAGGAGGTCGCAATAAGGTCTAATTCGGAGACCTCACACAAGCAACAGCAGAGATTAAGATCTCCAGGAGGTCGCCAAGAGGTCTCCTATTGCGACCTCAAATTGTAGTCACTGGGAGGTCGCAGTTGGAGACTGCCATGACACAGCTTAGAACCTGAGGTCTCCAGCAGGTGTTTAGGAGATGTCCTATTGTGACCTTAGCTTGTAGTCACCAGAAGGTCCCCAAAAGGTCGCATTTGGTGACCTGCACGAGCACAGCTCAGAACCTGAGGTCTCCAGCATGTCTGCAGGAGGTCTCCTATTGCAACCTCCACTTGTAGTCACCAGGAGGTCTCAGTAATGTCACATTTGGAGACCTGCACAAGCACAAATTAGAACCTGAGGTCTCCAGTAGGTATCCAGAAGGTCTCCTATTGCGACCTCAATTCTTGGAAGGCCGCATTTGGAAACCTGCTCAATTTTTTGAGCACCCACACCGGAAAAAAATTTTACGTAGTAAACTTTACGCAAAAAAATAAAACAAGATGTGTGTTTCACAAATTCATTTCTTACACCCGTTTTGAGTTTGTTAACTCTGGGCTATTGGTACCAATTTTCACTGTTTATTAATGTGTTTGGCTCTCTTGACGAAAGGGTATTTGATTATTTATCGTGCAGTGTTTGATTTATTGAATTGCCATCTCTTTTATAGCCATATACGTGTGTTTTGGTGACAATAGGCTTACTATTTTGATAATTTGTATTTTGTTTGGTACTTTTGACGAATGCGTATTTTTTCCTACAGCTTTACAAGACGTATTATTAATTATTGTCAATGCCTGTAAATGTTTTTTTCCCTTGCGACACGTGTGTGTTTTTTTTAGCAACTTTAGAGTATTTTGCATGACACGTTTTGGTCTCACGACTGTGAGGCGGGTTCTACCGATTTGCTGGTTTACATTTTTGGATATTGAGTGTTGTTTTTAATATCCAGGTATACGTGATACTTACAAGTACTCATATATTTTGCAACTTCTTTGATGAATGTACTTTTGCAACTTTTACTCACTGTTAGGCTATATCTTAACCTAACCTAACCTAACCTAACCAATACTTTATTGTCTTATTCATGACCCTAACTTATTTTGCCTTACGCAACAACCAGCCTGACTTACCCGTAGTAACACAACAGATACCCGAACTTAAACTTAAACTTCACCAGTTTTTTATTTTATTTTATCCGGGAAACACACTAGTACCTATGACTTTGGTAAACGTCTTAGGAGTGGAGCACGACTTTGCTTCAGGTCTCTTTTGCATTTAACCTGTATCCTGATGTTTAGATTTAAGCTCTTTTCTCCTTTTGACATGTACATTCAATTAACCTGCTCTTTTCCAGTTTTTTTTTTTGTCATAGTTTTAAGAAAACAAAACTTGGGTCCCCTCTTATAACAATTTCTTGTACTTTTGTGTATGAGCCTTGTTTGTAAGGCTCTGTCCTCCTCCTTGTGGTATGGAGAAGGGTTTTCCTTGTATCTTGCACCTTTTGTTGCTTCTGTGTGGAATATCACAACTTTTAATTTCCACCACTCCTTTAAGCTTTCGTCCTCCCCTTCGGTTTTATGTTACTTGCTCGGTTGGTTAACCATATTCTACGTCCCTTTGAGGAATTTACCTCTTACTTTGCCGATTTCCTCGTTTTTATCTCGTTCACAATCCTCCACTGGTCCGTATGTGCAGTAAAGTAGGTGGGGTCCTCTTTATAGAGTTGTTACATACTCTTAAATGTGCTTCCATAAGATTATCATAGCATTTTTGCTGTTTTAAGTCCAGATGGAGGCTGTATCAGCCTATGGTCTCAGCCTAAATGATGGTTGTAGTGTCCCCCCAGACTCGGATTGCGCCCTCTACCGGCTAGACAGTGGTGCGACGGCAACGATTTTAGATAGGATAGACCGTACTGTCTGCCTGATGCCTGCCATAAAGTTCGCGTCGAACTCGCAACAAACGGATGTTTTACCACAGGATACGCTGTTGGGGATGTTTGTATCGTTGGTATGACCCCCGACGGTACCCTTTACAAGAATTCCGTTTTACTGCGTGACGTCATCCTGGTTCCGAATGCTAGAACCAACCTCGTCTCGTTAGGGATGCTCATGCGCTCCGATTACAATTGTAACACAAGACGAGGGGGCATCTATGTCTGCTCCAACAAACGACCCTATGGCTTAAACCTCTTCTTCGCCGAGAGAGGGAATCTGTTTGCGACGAATGCCGTTCAAGTTTCCTTCCCAAAGGCTCGCCAACCGGTGGATTCGAGTAGTTCAAGAAAACCTAAACCCTCTAGATTTCTCCAATGTTCCCAAGTGTCCCGCGAGCCGTGGTGGATTCCAAGTTGTCCACCGACTACCAGTGTACAGGGTCATCTGCCCCTATTGGAATGTCCGCAGGATTCGACACTGCCGCCCTCTGTTGGGGAGATTTGCACGCAGGAATTTGCGTCTCCCCCACGGGTCCCCAGGTGCGATGCTCTGCCTCCTCCTGAGCCCTCACTGACCGACCACGACACGAGTGACTATGAGATACAAGCCGTTGGTGGAACATCCATTCCATCTCAGGCCGAGTTTGCCTATACCCCATAAGAGTCGTGGATCTTCTGTGGGACGGTGACGACACTTCCTGACGGCAATCCTATGACGTTTAAAGAGGCAATGCAGCGCCCGGACAGTGCAGAGTGGAAGAAGGCCGTCAACGCAGAATTGCAGATGCTGAACGACCTCACTGTTTGGGAGTTTGTTCCGCGGCCGGCCAGAAAAAGAATTGTACGGTCAAAGTGGGTGTTTACCAAGAAGTACAACTCGGATGGATCTCTGCATAAATACAAGGCCAGACTAGTTGCCTGAGGTTGCAACCAATGCCCTGGGGTCGACTTTCTCTACAGTGACTCTCCTGTCGTTAAAGCTCAGTCACTGAAAGTACTCTTGAGTTTAGCTGCGGCGAAATCGTATTCTGTGAGAACTTACGACGTAGCGTCTGCGTACATCCGCTCAAAAATCGACGTGGAAGCCTACCTTTCGCCACCAGCGGGCTGTCCTCGCCTGCCTGGTGATGTGGTGTGTCATCTCCTTAAGGCGTTGTATGGGTTTCCTTCTTCCGGACGTTGTTGGTTTCGTCATCTTAGAGACACGTTGCTGAAGTGCGGGCTTCGCCAGCTTGCGAGTGATCCATGTGTGTTTCTGTTGAGGAGGAACGAACAATTCATGGTCTTGTGTGCTCACGTGGATGATTGCATGTCTCTTGGTGATGATGCTCTGATGGATGAGGTAGCTTTGGAGATAAATCGGTACTTTACATTCGTCCAGACTTCGAATGTATTATACCTTGGTTACCTTCTTGAGGCCAACGAATTGGGCATTTCTCTATCCCAGTGCAAGTACATAGACCGAGTCACTGAGGCCTTTCGACTTCAGGAGGCTAAACCGGTACATTCCCTTTTAATAATCTCCCAGCGTTAGAACGATTTCGACGAGTCGCCTCCCTTTGATGTCACGACGTATCAAACCTTAATCGGGTCACTACAGTACATAGCCCAGGGATCACGGCCGGATATTGCTTTTTCCGTCTGCTCCCTCTCCCGTTTCTCGCATGCGCCTAGGTCTATGCATTTTGAAGCAGCCAAGCAGGTCGTAAAGTATTTGAACACAACACACTCATACCATATGCTTTACCCGTGGGGAGCCCAGCCAGGCCTTGTTAGTTCTTCAGATGCTTCCTGGAGCACGACACATGACGGTAAGGGATTCTCCGGATACCTCATAAGGGTTTTCGATTCCGTTGTTTTCTGGAAGGCGAAGAAACAGACTCTCACTTGCCTTAGCAGTATGGAGTCGGAGTAAAATTTTAATGTACTTGCACGTCAACTATACCGGACTGAAGTCTCTCTGAATGCTTAGAACAATCCAAAACCACTAGATATGCCTTTTTAAACTGTACCGAATCAACGCATATGTCCCCGACATCGTACAAAGCGCGTCTAAACTCCTGAGTCATTCTATGCAGTATCGAGTAATCTCCACTATCATAATTTACGTTCAAGTCCAAAAATGGATAACGTTCGGAATTTAAAGTCACGTAAGCATCTTGAAGGGGCTGCAATGATTGATACCGCAGGATTTTTAGTTTGAGCATCTTTTCTGTCAGTCTGAAGAGCTAGAATGACCCACCTAGGTTTTTCGACAGCCGAAGTAGTGATCACGGCCAGGTAAAACTAGTGCTCTGAGGCAGTTTGCAACTATCGTAATGCCGGTGTCTAAAACCCAACTCCACGTTTATCCCACCACCATGTAGCTAAAAAGTCTGAGCTTTTGTTCATTGGGTGTCGTTACATGCAGCACGTTCTGTTGATCGAATTTAATGTAAAATTCATGAACCTGCTTTTAATCTAAAGCTAACTGTGTAAATAGTAAATTGAAATGTAAAGTGCAACCTTTATTTTCTTGACTGTCAAAAATAAAACCAGGAGTTTTAAACGCCAGTTTGTTTGCTAGTTTGATAATTGCTAGGAGTTAATATTTAGACAATTCTCTTCATTTAGCTCAAACTAGCTTTTTTTCCTATCTTGGTGGCACTGTTACCCGCTTTTTATTGCTAATTAGGCCTATTAATTAGGACATTGAAGCTCCATTCCCCGTGCTGAACTGTAGCTGTTGTGCTATATTCCGTAAAACTACAAACAGTCACCCAAGAGTGATATTAAGCAAGACCAAAGTACACCAGATGTCGGCGATGTTACAAGCACCTCAGCCGTCATAGCATCCGCAGTTACAAAATGTTGGCAGCAGTCGGATGAACAGGTGCTGTTCCCGCAAGCGTTTCCTACCCTGCCATCCCTTACAAAAATTTAGTAGGTCTCCAGTAGGTCTCCGTGTTGTCGTTTTCTAGTCTCTAGGTCGCAACCAGGTCATTTGCTAGTCCTAGTAGGTCCCCAGAAATTCAACATGCTGTCGTTTGGTCACAGTGAGGTCACTTTAAGGTCTCCGTTGGGGACCTTATTATTATTAAGTCATTTGTGGTTGCTAGGAGGTCGCAATAAGGTCTAATTCGGAGACCTCACACAAGCAACAGCAGAGTTTAAGATCTCCAGGAGGTCGCCAAGAGGTCTCCTATTGCGACCTCAAATTGTAGTCACTGGGAGGTCTCCATAAGGTCGCAGTTGGAGACTGCCATGACACAGCTTATAACCTGAGGTCTCCAGCAGGTGTCTAGGTGTCCTATTGCGACCTTAGCTCGTAGTCACCAGAAGGTCCCCAAAAGGTCGCATTTGGTGACCTGCACGAGCACAGCTCTGAACCTGAGATCTCCAGCATGTCTGCAGGAGGTCTCCTATTGCAACCTGTAGTCACCAGGAGGTTTCAGTAATGTCACATTTGGAGACCTGCACAAGCACAAATTAGAACCTGAGGTCTCCAGTAGGTATCCAGAAGGTCTCCTATTGTGACCTCAATTCTTGGAAGGCCGCATTTGGAAACCTGCTCAATTTTTTTAAGTCCAAAACTATTTCTCAAGTTTAAAAAAAAAATGCAAATGGGGACCACTTTTTTGGATCCAAAATTCAATTCTGATTCCGAATTATGGATCATCTTTTTCGAAATTTGTGAAAAAGTTTCAAAAAAATTCAGCTTTGATTTTGGGCAGCCAAGCTGCACTAGGCTGTTTACTACACTGCATGGCGTTTTCTGGACCACCCTCCTCACCCCAATTGTGACCCTGGTAGGAACGAACCTTTACAGTATTAAGTAAATTTACCGAAAACAAATCAATTTAGGACTATGGGTGAATTCAAAAACTAAAAAAAGATAAAAAAAAAAACTTACGCCTTCAACGTATAACAGCGAAAAACTAAGTCCCAGCGCGAGCTTTGTGAGGGGTCCCCGGGGACCCCGAGCAAAGCGGGCAGTCACAGCCCAGTAGTCAGCGTCGTCGGCTCCAAACCAAGAGAATGCCGGTTCGAATCCGAGAACCGACCCGAGTCCATATGGACTCTAAAAAAAGGTGTCTAAAGTTCTTTCAGGCGGTTATGGGTTATTGGTTGCAATCCAGTATTTTTTCAACCCTCAGCGAAAAGAGAATTATTTACAGTGCCTCGTAAAACTAGATCTCTTAAAATAATTAATGAACAGAAAAAAATAGATCTAAGACAAGGGCACAATCACACTGGGCACAAACCCCCCCCCCCCCCTTAACTCCATGCTCCATTTTTTATTACGCTAGATGGCGCTTTACATGCCAAACCAATGATGGTCAACAAAGATGCCCTTTACCCAAACAAATACAAAAATAAACTGATCTCATAATTTTTATTTTTTTTTAGGGGGGGGGGCGGGAGCCTGCAGAATCATATAAAAGAACTCAATAATTAAAAGAAATCAACATTTTTTTTTCAATTCCCCTTTTCTTTCCAAATGTTTTTTTCCTACCCCCCCCCCCCCCCCCCACCGCTATGCCCATGCTAATAGAAACAATTCACAATTAAAGAACTGTACATACTTAGATATTTTGTAATTAACAAATCTTGGAACACGTTTCCAGTAGTACCAATAAAATTACTAAAATTGCTAACAATCCTTTTCCATTGCTAGTGCAGTTTTTTTTTAATCTAGGAAAATCGTTTTTAACAGCATTTCTTAAATAAATACAACCACTTCACTTGGAAAGTCTAGAATCACTAAAAATTTAAAACAGTAAACTAAGAATACTTAGTTGCTTTTACTGTATAAAGGCAAAGCCAACTTTCCGAAGGTCAACTCCACCGCGTGACGCAACAGCGATTCGCCGAACCTGATCACGTGATAAAAACAAGTGCACCATTCAAACGGAGAAGAACGTAACGTGTACCGTCAGTGCTGCGGTAACTTAAAATGACCTACAAAAACTACTCTTTACAGGAGTAAATGCAGCTCTTCCACACTTATTCCCAGGATTTGTGAAACCAAGATAATGTAAGTTTGTGGATTTTCAGTCATTTCCGAGATAGTTTTGGACAGAGATTGGAGAACGACAGCCCCTGCCTGTGGTTTTGGCTGGCAACAACAACAACCGCATGGACGAAATTTTTGTGGGATTTTGTGCTACTTCGAACCTTGGTAAACCTAATACTGTGTGTATGTTAATTAATGAAGAAATCGTGTCAGTATAATGTAAGAAGTATCAGTAAATCGTGATGCCTACAAAAGTGACGTTTCTACCGTAAGAGCTAAGAAAAGATGACAGCGTTTGTGCTAGAAGAATACACTGTCGTTGATATTTAGGCTTAACCATAGGGCTTAACCACCTGGACATGGTTAGGCCTAATCATTCTTCTGCAACGGACTAAATGATGTGTTTTAGTTCTAGAAGAAACAAGTTTATCGGAAATTGGTGAACTGAAGTGAAATGGCAAAAGTATGCTGCGGATTTTATTATACGGAGAACAATGCTAGGGACGTTTTGGTTCAAACAAAAGGACTGAATTTGTTCATATTTAGGTTTAGTTGTCTCTGGTTTTCGGCAATTAGCTTATGACTTGTTTTAGAAAATCGTCTGAAGCTCTCGTATATAACTGTAACATGTGAAATGGTTCGGCGTAAAAAAAAGAACTGATTAAAAATAAAACTGATCTCATTTATTTGTTTTATTTGTTTATAAATTGCAAAAAAAAAGGAAAACTGCATGAAAAACTTAGGCTACCTCAAACTTTACATAATATGATGCTGGGTAGCCCTAGGCTAGACTACCGACTTCTGATATTTTGAATTTATTTTTCTTAAATGGCTCCTGGGCCCAAGTATTTTTTATTTGGATAGAAGTGGTCCATTTTAATAATTTTTGAAGGCATTTGATTTGTTTCATAGGCCTGCTATTTAATATAAGATCATAAAATGACTTATCGTAAATCGCCTATTAAACGCCCATGGGCGACTAAATTAATTCGATAAAAAAGTGGAGGGGGCGTTAACAAAGCTAAAACAAGATTTCTGACCTTAACGTATTTTGGGGGGTGGCCGTTTAGGCCTAAATCCATCATGGTAACGTTGATTATTCACGTGCGTGATCTGTGTTCAATCTAGCAGTAACACAATCTTTTTTTTTTTAGTGAATCGTAAAATAGACTAAAAGCTTATCAAAATCAACGTTTTAACCCTTTAAATCTTGGTTGTTCTGCAGCAAAATTAACGAAAATATTCATAAATTTAATGAAATCAACATTTAATCCAACACGATTCAAGGTTGCATTTGTAATCACGGAAAAGTCGGCAATATTAGGCCTACGCGATCGATCATTGATGTGCGTAATATGGCTTCAGTCTAGCGAAAACGCTATACCTTTTTCTCATTTATTCTCAAATTTAGTTTATTAGATCATCCTCCTTCCAATATCTAACCTAATTCAAAGCTAAAATTAATTTCTAACCATCAC
>JAHWFP010069760.1:10456-23723 GCA_023313725.1 Lithobius niger | reverse complement strand
CACGAGGTCCCAAGGAGGTCTCCACGAGGTCCCAAGGAGGTCTCCACGAGGTCCCAAGGAGGTCTCCACGAAGTCCCAAGGAGGTCTCCACGAGGTCCCAAGGAGGTCTTCACGGTGTTGCGTGTGAAATATAGCTAGGTATATGAGGTCCCAGCCTGGTCTCCAGGAGGTCTCCGCAAGGTCGCGGGCAGATCTCCATGAGGTCACAAGGAGGTCACCACGAGGTCCCAAGGAGGTCTCCACGAGGTCCCAAGGAGGTCTCCACGAGGTCGCAAGTCGGTCTCCACGAGGTTCCAAGGAGGTCTTCACGACATCCCAAAGAGGTTTCCACCAGGTCCCAAGGAGGTCTCCACGAGGTTCCAAGGAGGTCTCCACGAGGTCCCAAGGCGGTCTCCACGAGGTCCCAAGGAGGTCTCCACGAAGTCCCAAGGAGGTCTCCACAAGGCCCCAAGGAGGTCTCCACGAGGTCCCAAGGAGGTCTTCACGATGTTGCGTGTGAAATATAGCTAGGTATATGATGTCCCAAACTGGTCTCCAGAAGCTCCCTGGCTAGTCTCCAGGAGGTCTCCGCAAGGTCGTATGTGTTGCAAATGTGACCTAATGGGGACTAGGAATTGAGGTCTCCATGAGGTCGCTTTTAGAGACCTCTTGGGACTTAAAATTTTTGTAAGGGATGCTACTATGCCATTTTTGTAGTTGAACATTCCTTCAACCTAGACGTCCGTGACTCCGACATTATAGTCGCAGAAGTAGAAGTCATCATCGCAGTCCCTATCGATGCAAAACAACAGCTCCAGCAACAAAAACCAGTTCTGGAGCCATGAAGCAAGAATAGCAGCTTCACCAACTTGGACAGAATGTTCCCAGTAAAACGACAGTAGGGAGAAGATGGCCAACCAACGGCCACGGAGCCCCTGTGCAGCAACCATTGGACCTTGGATTCAAAAACTCGAGTTCCAGTGTAGTAGTCCTCCACAAAAGACGATCTACTAGGTACCAATGTGCAAGCCCTCTTCATTCGCCAGGTGGGAGTTTGGATTGGATTTGACTGACCGCACAGTGACTGTGCAACAGGGTAAGTGTGCATAAGATATGCGTAAGGCCGCAAAGTCGAGTGTTGTAGTTAGAAGCATTTATGTATTTTAATTATTTATGCACCAGAGTGCTAGGGGTCAAAATTGAGTGTATCTATTACTAAAACTTACGGGAGTTGGGAGAGAAATGTTTTCAGTAACTTGCTCTCCTCCACTTAAAGTAAATTAATTTGCAGCTGCATTTTAATGGTAAAGTTTCATTTATAAGAGTTTTATTTTTGAAGCATAAAGTTAAAAATTCTTCCAACATGGATGAACTAGACGAGATCGTTCACGATCTTCAGAACAAAGACCTGAAGAAGACATGTCTAAAACTTGGATTCACTGTAAGCGATTCAAGAACCGCGTCCTTAAAAATCTTACGTGTGGCTTATGATGATCGTAAGTTAGATTTAACTGAACTCTCAGACTCTTTAGCAAGCGCTATAGAGAAAACGGAATCTACCATTTTCGCTAAAAAGGAATTAGCAGCCAAAGAAAATTAGCTTTATTTAAAATCTGAAAAGCTAAAGTTATGCAGACAAATGCAGAGCTCATGAAAGAGCAGAATGCTCGAACTAAAGAACGTTCTAGAGAACAAGAATTATTAAAATTAGATAAGCAGTTTGAACTAGCTAAGCTAAGTGCTGCTAATTTTAACGTTGAGTCGGGCCCCAGTAGTGGCACCGAAACTCCTTCCTCTACCAGTGTCCCTGTTAATAAACCAGGTAAAACAGTCCGAAATCGGAAATCAATAGTTTTTTTTAAATCTTTAAACGTACGATGGAAACCCAAAGGATAGCAAAATCTGAATGGGTCGTCGGATTACTCCCGTTAATGGGAGACATTTGGGTTAAAAATTGCGACCAAATGGACGCATTACACAGGTATAATTACGATCTAGTTAAGATTAAATTACTTGAAAGGTTTGTCCAAACTAAAGAGTTGGTTCAAGCCCAGTTTCGTTCACTCGAACGTGTTCCCGAACAGCTGTTCCAGGAACACGCTTTTGAACTTGAAACTCTATTCTCAAAGTGGGTATCGTTAGCTGGAATCAACAACAGCTACGATAAATTTGTCAATCTTATGCTTTTAGAGCAGTTTACTAACTCATGTCTTATTGCTTTGCGCAAATGGTTACCACATCGAATCAACACTGGAACTTTACCCAAAGCAGCCAAATTGTGTGATTAATTCACCATCCGAAATAAGCAAATCGCTGTTGAAACTGCTAGTAAGACACAACCTAGTGTTAAATCGTCTAGTCAGGCTTCTAAAGTCTTTTCTAAACAAAATAAACAAACCCGAAATTTATTAGTTAACCCGGCGGGGCCTAATAATAACGGTGAGAGCGTAACTAGCACAGGTGCTAACGCTGATAGTGCCGACAGTGTAAAATCTAACAATGTTAGAACGGGTTACGAATGCGGTTTGTCCTCGCACCTCCGCAACCGGGGCCCCGAACTCAACAAAGCTTTGGCATCAGCTAATGCATGCTTTCTCGTGGGGAAGGATGTCCTAACTCCATAAGTGGTGTTGTTGGAAAACTTAAAATTTTACGCGATTCCGGCAGTTGCGTAAATATTATCAGCGTTAAACTAGCCAAAAACTGGCCACGTTTAAAACAAACAGTCCTTTGCAACACTATTTTAAGCAACGAAATAGTTGAGTTGCCCCAAGTTAATTTGAATGTAAAATTAAATAGTGACGAGGTGTTAAAAGTCCTAGCTTGTGTTACCATGGCTACCAGTACCCCTTTGATGTGATACTTAGTGTGACAGGAATTAATTCATTAAACCAAGCACGAATGCCAATTGTAAACAACACGCCACGGGATATTTCCCCCAACGCTCCAAGGGTGGCAAAGCACAGCGCGCGCCAATCAAAGAAGCGCTCGCGTAAACAAACCCCGACCAGCCCTAGACGGTCAGGCGCCGCCAGCACCTCAACAGTAGCAGATGTTTTCGTGGAAAGCAGGCCCTTTTCAGTAACACCCAGGCCCCCCCTCCTGACCCCCTCCTTCTTCCCTGCAGATGGTGTCCCCTCCTATTTTGAGGGTCCCCTCCTAATTTTTTTGTGGTTGTTTTTTTTAAGTGTTGCTGTTTGTGGAGCATTTTTCGGCGTGTTACCCATCAGGGACCTCCCTGTAGATGGGCCCCTTCTTATTTGAATATTTTTGCAGGTTTTGTTTTTTGTTTTCTCCGCCCGGATGCGGCTCGGTTCATAGGCTTCTTTGTTTTACCACTGACCTACAAGTGAAAGTTGTGTAATTAAATTTCCTTGAGTGCCACTGACCTCTAAAGTGACTAACAGCCTCTGGCGAAAGAATAATAGCTATGGATTTAAAGGAATATTGACGAAAAAATTCTATCAGGAAAATCCCCTCCTGGTCCCCTCCTTCCTCCCTGCAGATGGAGGCATCCCTCCTATTTTTTTGCGGTTGTTGTTTTTTTAAGTGTTGCTGTTTGTGGAGCAGTTTTTGGAGTATTTTTGCAGGTTTCTTATTTTTACAGTAGTTTTACTGGTTGGTTCACATATTATTTTACGGAGAATGTTGTACTGGCAATAAGCCCAATTATACTTACTGTAAGAATGGTGTACTGACAGCAAGAAACTTAACAACGCTGTTGGCAGTAAGCCACGTTATATTATATGTACCCTGTTCTGCACTGGCAGCAAGAAATTTAAAAAACGCTGCTGCAGTACACTACTCTTACAATACATATGTAACAGGGTTTTAATGGCAGTAGCATTTTGAAAGGGTTTGCTGCCAGTGCATCACTATTATAGTACATAATGCGGCTTGCTGGCAATAGCGTTTTTAAGAGTCTTGCTGTCAGTACACCACTCATGGTACATGTAATTGATCGTACTGGTAGAAGCGTTTTTAAGCCTTAAGGGTCGTATTGCCAGTACACCACTCTTACAGTACATGTAATGGGGGTTACTGGCAGCAGCGTTTGTAAAAAGTCTTACTGTCAGTACAGCACTCTTACAGTGCATATAATGCACTGTCCTGGTAGTAGCCATTGCGTTGTTTCTTATTCACACAGGCCACGCAAAAAGATTGTTTGGTTTACGAGCGAGGTTGCAAATTGAAACACCACGCAACCAGGCATTTTATAATATTTTTTATTTTATTTAACTGTCCACATTTTTTTGACATGTACCTAGCACAAATGTGAAAGATTATGCAATTTGCCTAAAAAAGTATAACATTCTGCTAATAAGTTATTTATGTCATCTAGTATCAAAAATATTTTTGTGTTTGCCAAATAACTTCTTAGTGGTTTGAGCTAGAGGTTTGAAATTAGAGGTTTCAAGCCGGTTAAAATGTTATAGTGGAATGTCAAAAACAGTCAAAATTTGGCGAAAATATGATTTTTAGCGAGTGTACCAAGATTGAGACAAAAAATTTTGACCTGCGATAATTTAAAGCACCCACACACGCCTGTAAACCAAACAACTAACTGTGAATAAAAAAAACCAAATTAACTTTGAATTAAAAAAAAAACCAATTCAATCAGACTAGACACTTAAAAAATGGGGAATATTTTATTGAGAGTGGTCTGATTAAATTTTCTTTGTCGTATTTTGTATTTTTAAAATCATTGACACTGCCACAGCACAAGTTTTCTCTGAAGCACCGCCTATTTTGTTAGTCAATAACGTGAGAGGTTGCAACCTGGGGTCGTTGACTTGGCAAGGCTTAGCCAGCGTTGAACGAAAGTTGTCATATTGTTATTAAAAATCAGTATTTTTCACATTGCAAGCACGTGAAAAATAGATTAAGTTGTGCTGAATTGAAGACGAGCAATTACATTTTAAATAAAGACTTTTTAAATTGTTTAAAACGTGCTAGGAAGTGCAATACTGCCTAGACCGAACGCTGATCTGTCTAGGTAGTATTGCTCGAAGATTTACTGCTTACAAAGTTTTACATCGGTCTTTTTCGAATTTAGACATTACATAGAAAGATTGAGAAATGTAAATTATAAATATTCATAATGTTTAACGTTTAAATATTCCATTAAACCATTCAAATGACAATAAAATTTTCGTTAGAATTAACCACGAAAATAATCAATTCTTATGTCTGGAACTTTGCTATAGCGATCCGATAGCATTCCGTTTCCTATACTGTACCCTCGCTACAAGACATTTAAACTTAACACTTAAAAAGCAATGCAGTAGTTTTTATAATGGAACATTAAAAATTAGAACTTAAATTTAAAAATATTCACCCTACAGGAGCATCGATTTTCACGTCCACCCTCTTTCAGAAAATTCCCAGCAATGGATTTCAGAGCCTTGTTTATAAACAGGTCGGCCCTGTTTGCTTAGCGAGCCGAACCTAGTTTGACTCGGCCAAACGGATTTCAAAAATGATTTTCTGTAGCGCTGGAAATCTTGGAGAGAGAGAGGCTTTTGGTTCAAGTTAGAAAATGTATCTAGGATTGTTTGAGAAGCAATTAAAAATCTATTTTTAGAACAGTTCTTGGAAACTCTAAGAAAAATTTGTTCCGGGCATGATCTTGTCAGCTCAGAATATTCCCAACTAGGTCAATTTCTGGCCGAGCAAAAAGACCTTTCTGGCTCGGGGAAGTCTTAAGTTTTGCCTAACAGAGTTCTGTACTGTAGGAAAAGTATTTAAACCCCTGTTATGTTAGTAAGGAATTCAATCGGATTTTGGAAACATAGATGACAGACTGAAGAGCTGCTTTTTATATGTAAGTTTTACAGTTTATTATATTTAATTTTTTTGGTATAAAATGTAAAAATATTCTAAATTAAATTAGTATAAAATTAAGATTAATTTTACACAACTCACCACAGGACTTCTTAGTTGAGAGTGAGGGTTACCTCAGTCACAGTGTATTGGTCCTGTTTGCAACTTCATTAAGTAAATAACTCCAAAGCTAGGTGTTATTAAATTAAGGATTTTTAGGTGTGATGTGGGGGGGGACCTCTTTGCAGACTTAAATTGAGGACTTTTAGGTGTGTTGTGGGGGGACCTCTTTGCAGACTTAAATTAAGGACTTTTAGGTGTGATGCGTGGGGGTGGCCTCTTTACAGACTTTAATGGGAGACTTTTAGGGGAGAATTAGGGACCCTTTTGCAAACTTAATTAGGGACCTTTTTAGGGACTTTTAGGGATGAATTAGGGACCTTTTAGGGACTTCTTAGGGGATGAATTAGGGACCTAATATGAATTATATTTATATTAATTATAATATGTAATAAAATTAGGAATGAATATATTTCCGTAAAAATACTCAAAAAGACATTATTTGTATAATGAAAATGCATACATCATACCAGCCTTACACAGTGTATAATTGTCATTATAAATTATGCACGTAATTCCGGCTCTAGCTATTCTTTGCGCGATATTTATGCTCAGAACTATTTTAAATTGAGTACCTACAAGAATAAATGACTACTGTGTCCTGCTGAGTTTATCGCTGCCGTAATACTCAGAAAACGGTTTTTTCTTTCAGTGGGGAAAAGAAATTCTTCGGTGAGCTTATATCGAAGCCTTAGAATTCGAGATAAATTGTGTGCTGTATTTATACGTGACAGTTATAATTATGTCTTTGTTTGTATGTTCATCTCTGAACTTTTCCAAGGGGGGCATTTTTACGGATTTTTTTGGTGCTATATTAGGAAACAGCTGTAAGTGTTGCCGTTTAATTTTACATTTTATAAAAAGTTACTGCTAAACTTTGAATGTGAAGTCCTCTTGCCTTTTTCTTAGGGGGGGACACATTTTTTGGTACTATATTAGGAAGCAGCTGTAAGTGTTGCCGTTTATTTTACATTTTATAAAAAGATATTGCTATAACTTTGAATGTGAAGTCCCCCTGCCTGTTTCTTAGGTGTCTTGTATTAAGTGCCTACCACCAAGTTCATATTTTTTTAATTTATCTGTTCGTAACTCGTGAACTTAGAATAAGCTGTTTCTTGATTTATTTAACCTAACCCTAAATTTAGATAAGCCACAATTTTTGGTGGTCAGTTATAATTTGTCTTTGACGTATTTCTGATAAAATTTTGACAATTTCGCTCTATGTTCATCGTGGAATGCCAGAGTGAAATTATACAATAGCCTGAGTCTCCTTATTAAGTCGTTAGGATTGTCGTAATATTTATAATCGACTCTGCTACCCACGTTTTTAACCATGCCTGTCCCTTTTTTCTTGAGGTCTTCCCAAATCGGAGCAATAATAGACCTGTATTTAATGCTACGACTAGATTTGGGTTTTCGAGTATTTGGGTCATTGTTGTGATAAATAGCGTTAGTATTTTTAACATGGCCGCGTAAGCTGCTTTAACTTCCGGCGCGAGGGAAGTCTCTTTCAAATCTTTGAAAACTAGTAAGTTCCAAAGCTTGCGTCTTCCTACGTATTGATAGTTCTCGACCACTACATCATTCTCAAAGATTTTAACTGTTTTATTACCAAAAGTCAGCTCACCTTTTTTCTTATCATACTGTAACCCGAATACGAGGTCAGTGTCTTTCGGATTTTCGAAAAATTTTACCGAGAAATATTTAGCAGTTTCCCCAATATTCTGACCAGGGAACAAACCATCAAGGGACCTTAGAGTGGTGATGTTAGGAAGCTCGAGCGGAGTGGAAATGCTTCTAGCTTGCATCGCGGAATATGAAGGGATGAGTTTAGTAACGGTGCTCGTAGTTGCGTATTCGGTTTTGGGCTTGGGAGGAATTCACATTATAGGAGCTACAGCCGGACTTGAATATTCGGTGAGGCTGTAATCGAGAGAGGTCAGCAATGTTTTCTGACTAGGAGTAATTGTAGGGGACAGTGATAAAGCCAGTGATCCGTAGTTATCTTCGTCACTACCTTCTTCTTTGCAAATTTTAATCTGCGTAGTTTGCGTGGCTAGAGTGTTTTTAATCGGTTTAGTTTGCGTGGCTAGAGTGTTTTTAATCGGCGTAGTTTGCGCGGCTGCAACAAAGACCGTTCTCGGTGTGAGGGTGCTTGCTTCTGGTTTAAAAAATTCTTGTAGTGATTCTTCTTGTTCTCTTTCACCCAAACGTCGATTTAAATTTTTTTTAGTTAAACGTCTTTTGAGTTTTGCGATTTCTCGTTTTGTCTCCATTCTTTTGTTTAGTAGGTAAAACCGAAAGTTTATATCAGCCCTCGTTTATCGTTTTGTTAGTTGATAAAAATCCGCAAGGCTTTTTCCAACAATTTTGACACAACGTTTTAAACTCTGAAAATTCCATGTCAGGGCCAACATGATTTTCGTAAACATGTTTCAAATTTAACTCATCCACCGAAAAAAGATTAATAAATTTGCATTGTCTCTAACCACTTGTTTAGGAATTCTCGTATAAGACTGACTCCAATAAAAAACATCGGCGATTGAATGGCATTCTTGGGCAAAGTATCGCTCTATGTTTTTGTGCTCGTCCAAAAGACAGTCGTCAAAAAGAATAAGGTTTCTAAATTTTGGGTCCAGTTCTTCGGGCGGAATTAAATCTATTTGAGAACCGTGAAAAATGTGACATCTCGTCCAATTTTTTCCTCAATTTCGGCGAATATAGACTGCAAAGCTTTGTATTTAGGCTGACATAAAGTTTTACTGTAAATAAATAACCGGTCATAGTCTAGTCATTTTTCGTTAGAGATAAAATTAAACAATAAGTTCGTTTTTCCACAATTTGCGAGGCCTATAATTAAACATCTAATATTTGAAGGTAGAAATGGATGATTTTTAGGTTCTTTATTAGGCACAAAAAAGTCATAATTCTTAATTTCCATTTTTTTATTTACACATTTTTTTAATGTTTTTATAGAGATAATAAATACATAAAGTCTTCATCCGTAAATATGTTGTTGGCAACATCTGACTGCACCACGTCAAAGTCTACGTTGCACCATAATTTCACGTTGCTGGGAGAATCATTGGTAACGTATACTGCAGTAATTTTCCCGGTGACTTCAGTCAAGTTTAAAGCATTATAAGATGGCAACTTAAACTATGGTTTGTCCGTAACATTTTTGTTAAGTTTCGCTTTACTTTTGTGTACATGTTTGTACACCCAAGTTCTCAGACAAAGCGGTTTCTCACTGTCAGTTGTCTTCTCGCAAGAGGAGTAACAAGGGGAAGCCATGTGCACACAATTAGAATAATTGAACATAGTCAATGATCCCGGTTTCTGGTCATCACAATCAACCTCTATTTTTTTACAGGTATACTTTTTAGGATTTGTCAATAGTTTTTGAGTTTCAGAGTTGCTAGGCAAAATCTAACCTTTATATTTTGATTTTTCGTTCGAATTGGGAGTCCTCTTTCTCTTTAACTCGTTAAACTGTATGGAATGGGACAAGGAAAACTTTTCACCATCGTTCATTTTGGTACCTTTCTCATTTTTAACTTTCAGCAAGTTTTTTTGCAAGAGATTGAAGAGATGTGTTTGCCAGGATGGTTAAGTCATCTTGAGGTTTATCTGTATTCCCTTTTTTAAATATAAAAAAAATGGGGAAGGGGGGGGATCAATCTACCGAGTAAATTGATTCGAAGCAATTTATTAAAGACCCAGTTTGTGAGAATAAGAGGTGCAATAATCTGAGAAATAAAAAAACACGACTGTCACGGTTGGAACTCGAACCCGTAACAACGGCTTACTAAATCGGGGATATTAATAGTACGCGGATATCCTGTGCTCTAGTCCTTGTTGGGACAGTTGTGTTTTCTTTTTATTTTAGGTTGTTGCATATTGAATTGTCACAAATTCAGTCTTTTAATGCACATTGTATTGTTTTATTCCTTACTATGTCACCATGTGCTTTTTTTTTGGGGGGGGGGGGGGAGAAGAATTCGTATATTTAAAAAAGATGACTGTTAATCAGTTTGGACAATCATTGAAAAGGACAAAAGGGGAAGGTGGTGAAGTGGTGGGGTCGGTCCGAAGGGACAGCCTGGACTAGGGTAGTGTTGACACCCGAAAACAACTAAGATATCCTAAGTAAGCGTTTAACCAAAGTAGGAGCAGCTAGACTCTGAAGACGCGTAAATTATTCTCAGATCGATACTCTGGTAACGGAAATTCAGAAACTTAAAACTGACTTGCCTCCTGCTATTACTCATCTCAGCGATGAGTTAGCTTCTACCGTTTCTAGCATAAAAAAAATGTGTTATACTTACATGAGTCTGACGGGAATTTTTACGCGAAGAAGAAGCAAATTAAGGACATAGCTTTTCTCCGGCACTCTGCTGACGCAGCATCGAAAGTGTACGTTGACAGAAATTGCTTATTACAGGATGCCCAGAAAGTATTTCAATGCAACGCACAAGCAGATTAGAAATCTAAACGAACCTACCTTACCGGACGATGCTTATAATAAAGTATTTGTTGACAGCAACTGCTTGTTAAAAGACGATCAGAAAGATACTTTAACGCCACGAACAAACCGATTGGAAACCTAAACTTTACCCAGTGACACAGCTACGAAGAAACTTGTGCATGAAAAAAGTTTCATGCTGATCAGTTTTAACATGAAAAGCCCTTTGGAAAAAGTTAGTGATTGGTTCGTTAATTCGGGTCCTCTTTCGAGCTTCGTGTGTACAAGTTCTGGTTTAATTCATAAAACAAATTTTATACTGCAGCGGTCCGAGTGTTGCATTCATTGCTAAATGTAAAACAGGTACAAGAACCCTTTATAATACTAAACTAAAGGACGAGCATTCGACAGCTACTGTTTTCGAAAATCCTTACGTAATGGAACAAAATTTGCCCATCACGGTACAGTCATTCGAAGAGTTTCACACAGAAGACGTTTATTTCCAGTTAGATTTACATGCAAGTTTTCAATAGATGACTCGTCTCATCCTATCTAAAACAGCTTCGTAATTACGTGCCTTATAGAAGGCGCTTAAAAAAATAGGCAAAAGTGACCGCACCAAACTTGGTCAAAACTTTGCATCCGTTCGTAATTGTATTTTATTCCCGGTCCCAAGTAGTTCACCACAGACCGGGGAGAACCCATGTTTCCAAAACTATTGAAATAACAAGGTTCTCCTGAAACGGTGGAATTAGCTACCCAGTGACTTTCATCTCCATCGTGGAAATCTTCCAACCAGTAGGCCTAAGTTTTAAGGGAAGCGTGTCGTTGCTAAAAGTACCTCTGAATTTTGGAATTTTCATTACTCTAGCCAATCTGTTTAAATCAAAGTTTGTTAAAGGTTTATTAAAGTCGATTAAACCTTGGGTGAGTAGTACATAAATTGGTGGAAAACAAGCCCTTTTAAACAGTTCCCCAGGCCCCCCTGCTGTCCCCTCCTTCCTTTCTGCAGATGGGGCCTCCTCCTAATTTTTTGCTTTTTTTTAAGTGTTGCTGTTTGTCGAAGCATTTTTCGACGTGTAACTTTCTTGTTGTGTTCTCCTTCTTATTTGAATATTTTTGCGGGTTTTCCCGGCAGGAAATTGGTCAACCCCTTTGTTTACAAGTGAAAGGTGTGAAGCCTTGAGCGCCAGTGACCTCTAAGTTACTAACAGCCTCTGGCAAGCAACAGCCGCTTCCAGCTACATTCTCAGGAAAGAAAACCCGATTTGCAAGCCACTAAAAGTTTACGGAATTTATTTTTTCTGAATTAATGTTTCAAAATTATGTTATTCACTCGCATTGCCTAACCTACCGTACCTAGTCTAACTAATCTGAACTAACTGACAATAACAACAAAAGCACACGAAATTGATAATAATAAAAGCAATCATTTGTTGTAGGTCAGGTTTCCCATCTTCAACTTCCTGGTCACGATATCGCTATGCGGTCAAGCAGGGCTGTGCAGTGTCGACATTTACGTCTTTTTTAATAGTTTTTTAGAAGTTTATACGTGATTCTCCATGGATTTGTGATGTGAAACGGTAGTATGGTGAATAGTAAAGTCGGTTAGTACAAAATTAAGTGATTTTAGTGCCAGTACTTGACAGTAAAAGTAGCCGTGAATAAAAGTGCCTGAGGCATGCCAGGCAAACCTAACCGAAGCGTTTATTTATGTTTTACTTACGTTGGTCGAAATAGAGGGATTAACCCGTAGGATTTTTGTTCTGCGTAAAGTAGGTACTTTTTGAATATTTGTACAAAACAACAAGCCTTTATACATATAAAGGCCTATATATATTTATGAAGTTGAGCTAACAAAGTACTCATCTAGTCAGGAAGCCAAGTAGGGACTTTATTAACACAAGCATTTCCCTAGCTAAATTGAGCTAAGTACTCAGTTTTAGTAAGTAAAGTAGCCATAGGTTTTTCTTTTTAACTAACACAAGTGCTTTTCTAGTTTATCATGGGGTAAGTGCTGTCATTTAATTTGACATTTATAACAAGTTTTTTTTTGGTAGTTTTTAGTATTTTCAAAGTAATGATAATGCTTTGTGCTTATTAACTGAACTTAAATTGACATTAAAAATAAATTCATGAGGTGTATGACATTACAAATTGTCAGATGGATTTATACCAAAGTTGGGGGTTTCTGGTGTAAACAATCTGCCAATTTACTGTCATAAACTAGTGCTTAGCCCATGATTAAAATCAAGAATTGTAAAAACACACACGAAAAATCGCGGCAGTTGCCAATTTATTGTGTAGTCGGAACCTACTATTAGCGTGAGTATTCCGTAGAGTGGCTAATTTTGAACCAAATATTTTTAATTAATAAGATATTTAGACTCTGAATGGTGTATTTGTGTACATACCACTCAACTGAACCGATTATTTATGCCAGTTTGTAATAATTTGTAGAAATAACTCGGCACTTATACTTTCAGTTTACCGATTAGTGCTACCTGGAAACCTCGCTACAAAAGTCGCTAATTTGAAGGTTTAGTAAGTATAGAATCCAAAAACCGTATTCCAAAACCTTATTTTAAGATTTGATTACCCTAAAACTTAAAATAAGCCTTGTTAATATATAAAATAGATAAAATAAACGTTCATCTTACCTGCTCTTAAAATTCAACCGTCCTGTGCGAAAATTTTTATCCAAATGGCAAATGCGGCTGTGGAAACTGGGTCGGCTGGCCAGCTAAATATGAAATCCCGTCTGGACCGTTTTGAAATTTCAAAACCAACTTTTACTTTTTTGGTTAAGTAGGTCACCCAAACAGTATATAATCTAGGATTTTCTGTGGTTTAAACCAGTGTTCCCCAGCACGATCGAGG
>JAHWFP010069760.1:0-10446 GCA_023313725.1 Lithobius niger | reverse complement strand
GGGTAAGTGCTGTCATTTAATTTGACATTTATAACAAGTTTTTTTTTTTGGTAGTTTTTAGTATTTTCAAAGTAATGATAATGCTTTGTGCTTATTAACTGAACTTAAAGTGACATTAAAAATAAATTCATGAGGTGTTTGACATTACAAATTGTCAGATGGATTTATACCAAAGTTGGGGGTTTCTGGTGTAAACAATCTGCCAATTTACTGTCATAAACTAGTGCTTAGCCCATGATTAAAATCAAGAATTCTAAAAACACACACGAAAAATTGCGGCAGTTCCCAATTTATTGTGTAGTCGGAACCTACTATTAGCGTGAGTATTCCGTAGAGTGGCTAATTTTGAACCAAATATTTTTAATTAATAATATATTTAGACTCTGAATGGTGTATTTGTGTACATACCACTCAACTGAACCGATTATTTATGTCAGTTTGTAATAATTTGTAGAAATAACTCGGCACTTATACTTTCAGTTTACCGATTAGTGCTACCTGGAAACCTCGCTACAAAAGTCGCTAATTTGAAGGTTTAGTAAGTATAGAATCCAAAAACCGTATTCCAAAACCTTATTTTAAGATTTGGTCTTACCCTAAAACTTAAAATAAGCCTTGTTAATATATAAAATAGATAAAATAAACGTTCATCTTACCTGCTCTTAAAATTCAACCGTCCTGTGCGAAAATTTTTATCCAAATGGCAAATGCGGCTGTGGAAACTGAGTCAGCTGGCCAGCTAAATATGAAATCCTGTCTGGACCGTTTTGAAATTTCAAAACCAACTTTTACTTTTTTGGTTAAGTAGGTCACCCAAACAGTATATAAACTAGGATTTTCTGTGGTTTAAACCAGTGTTCCCCAGCACGATCGAGGGAGCACATCACCCTTCCCTAGCCAAATTGAGCTAGCTAAGTACTCAAGGTGGTCAGGAAAACAACGATAGGTTTTCTTTTTAACTAACACAAGCACTTCCCTAGCTAAGTTGAGCTAACAAAGTACTCATCTGGTCAGGAAGCCAAGTAGGGACTTTATTAACACAAGCATTTCCCCAGCTAAATTGAGCTAAGTACTCAGTTTTAGTCAGGAAAGCAACCATAGGTTTTTCTTTTTAACTAACACAAGTGCTTTTCTAGTTTATCAAGGGGTAAGTGCTGTCATTTAATTTGACATTTATAACAAGTTTTTTTTTGGTAGTTTTTAGTATTTTCAAAGTAATTATAATGCTTTGTGCTTATTTTGGGTATGAAAATATGATTTGTCTCTTATAAATGTATCCTAATTTGTAACTGTAAAAAGTACTGTGGTGGACTTTTTGGGGGGGTTGGGGGGGGTATGGTTTAGTGCCAACCTGATTTACAATGAAGTGGTTGGACCTGAACAGTTCAGAGACGTAAAAAAAAATGGTCATATCTATAGTCTGTTTCACGTTATGTTTGCAGGAAACTGACTGTATGACGCCACGTTTCCTTCCACTTGAGTGCAAAAAACACGTAAATATCCCACTCGTAGACTCGAGCAGTAACTGTGTAGACTCTACGAGTGTGATAGTCACATGTTTTTGCACTCGTAGTGGAAAGAAACGAGGCGTCACACAGACCGTTACCTGCAAACATAATGTGGAACAGACCATAGACTATAATTAAATTAAGTAATTTTTGAGGAAGAGGAGGAAGGGGGGGGGGGCTCTTTACAGACTTTAATTGGGGGCCTTTTTAGGGGGAATTAGGGATCCCTTTGCCATCTTAATTAGGGACCTTTTGGGGGGCTTTTAGGGGATTAATTAGGGACCTTTAGGGGCTTTTTAGGGGGATAAATTAGGGATTTAATACAGGGTTCAGACAAGGTCCTTGAAGTCCTTGAAAGTGCTTTAATTTGTTTAGAAAAAATTCCAGACCTTGAATTCCTTGAAATTGTGAGCTATGTCCTTGAAAGGCCTTGAATTTATTTTTTTTTTCGTCTTAATTTAAAATAATACCCCTAACCTAACTTACAACACGAAAAAAGCCAGAAAGCAATTTTTCGACGTTTTTTACCCCTGGATTTTTCCCTTGGTTTTTTTTCCCGGTCATAATTAGTACTAGAACATTTTTATTGTTTAATGAGCTGGTAAAACTAGACCTTATTTGAGTAAGCTTGTTGGTTAGCAAAGGTCCTTTAAAAAAACAGCATTGGTGTTGGAATAGTCCTTGAAAAATGACACCCGTTTTGGAAAAAGTCCTTGAATTTCTTGTGCGAACCCTGTTAATATGAATTATATTAATATTAATTATAATATGAAATAAAATTAGGAATGAATACAGGGTGGTCCACAAAAAAACTTACGACCCTCAGCTTTCCAACTTTCTAGTCCAACTTTTCTAGTTAGCAAACCTCAGAACCAGAAGAGGATAGAAATCTTCCCATTTCCATTAGATTTGATTTGTCTTCTCCTGGTTCTGAGGGGTGTTAACAAGAAAAGTTGGACTTAGAAAATTGTGGGTCATCAGTTTTTTGTGGATCACCCTGTATATTTCCGTAAAAATACTCAAATAGACATTATTTGTATAATGAAAATGCATACATCATATTAACCTTTCGCAGTCTATAACTGTCATTATAAATTATGCACATTAATTCCGGCTCTAGGTATTCTATGTATGACATGTATGCTCAAAATTATTTGAAATTGAGTACTTACAAAAAATGAATGACTACTGTGTGTCCTGCTGAGTTTTATCACTTCCATTAATACTCAGAAAACAGATTTTTATTCTTTCAGTAGGGAAAAGAAATTCTTCACTGAGCTTACATCGAGGCCTTAGAATTCTAGATAAATTGTGTTGTATTTATACGTGACAGTTATAATTATGTCTTTGCTCGTATGTTCATCTCCGAAATTTTCCAAAGTGGGGGGGAGTGACACAAATTTTTTGGTGCTATATTAGGAAGCAGCTGTAAGTGTTGCCGTTTAATTTTACATTTTATAAAAAAAGTTACTGCTATAACT
Source organism: Lithobius niger (assembly GCA_023313725.1). Classification (NCBI taxonomy): domain Eukaryota; kingdom Metazoa; phylum Arthropoda; class Chilopoda; order Lithobiomorpha; family Lithobiidae; genus Lithobius; species Lithobius niger. Next base: position 7,457 of record JAHWFP010069760.1, on the reverse strand, counting down.
TGGCAAGGTAGCCTAATGGTTAGTACGACCATTTCTTGTGCAAGAGGTACTGGGTTCGATCCTGACCTCAGCCACCCCTGGCATTTTCGGGGAGAGAAGGGCCCTGTGATGCCTCGTGCTCATGTCGATTGTGTCATGTAAAAGAGCCTAGGAATTTCAGATTGGAATTACCTAGCAAAATTGTCCCTCTCTCCTTCTGGCACCATGGCTTCGGTTGGGAGCGCGGCAAACTTGCAGCTATAACTTCGAATGTGAAGTCACCCCTGCCTGTTTCATAGGTGTATTGTGTTGTGTATAGGCATGTGACTGCCAAAATGTCGGAAAGGACTAAAAAACTAATTTTTACATTGGTTTTTATGTAAAAAGCAATTTACAAGTATTTTAATGTATTTTTGAGGTGGTTAAAAAACTTGGAAAACAGGGTTTCCATGTAAGAAATACATCCCCGCTAGAGGGAAAATGGGGGAGGGGAATGTTTGTAATTTTTTATGTTAAAAGTAATGGTTAACATGTAAAGTAAGTTGCCTTGGTTCGAATTTCAGACAGGTAAGCCAGTTTTTCCTAGAGGGAAAATGGGGGGGGGGGGTTTGTAACTTTTCATGTTATGTTAAAAGTAAAGGTTAACATGTAAAGTCAGTTCCCTTGATTCGAATTTCAGACAGGTAAGGCAGTTTTTCCGAGACCAGTTGCAGGCATGTGACTGCCTTTCTTTTGAAATGTGGGAAAAAACCAAAAAAAATGGATTTTTCAATTGGTTTTTACGTAAAAAGCAATTTACAAGTATTTTAATGTATTTTGAGGTGGTTACAAAACTCAGAAATTAGAGTTTCTGTGGAAGAAACACATCCCTGATTGTGTGGCTACCATCGAGTTCATATTTTTTTTTAATTAACTGCTCCTCTCTCGTGAACTTAATAAGCTGTTTCTTGATTTATTCAACCTAACCCCAAATTTATATAAGCCACGGTTTTTTTGGTGGTCAGTTATAATTTGTCTTTGCCGTATTTCTGATAAAATTTCAATCATCTCGTTTCTATGTCCGTCGTGGCCTGCCAGAGTGGACTTATACAAAAGCCTGAGTCTCTACGCTACGACTAGATTTGGGTATACGAGTATGGGCTATTTTGTAATGGCACGTTGGTAAAGTGTTTGTTATACCAGTCCATGGAGTTGACTGTTCCATCTGGACCGGAATCTTGTTCCATTAGTAACTCAATTCCGTTCAGAGTGACTGGAATGTACCATTTAGATATTTTCATTTGGTTAATAACTACTCTATTAATAATTGCACCGAGTCTGAACCTTGTTCAGTTATACTGCTCACTCCGATGGTGTTATTTTGCAAGCAGTAGTCCTCTACGGGCTCTAAATCACTGGTTGAATCATCAAATTGATTATTTATGCCACTACCCGCAGTTTCAGAATCACTAATTTCGTTTTTGGTAAGCAGATTAACGTTTTTGCGGTAGCTGTACTTATTTTTAGCCTTGCTTTTGGAAGTAAAACTTTGGGATGATTTTAAGTTTATTCTTGGTGCATTAGCACTAGGGCTTTTCCTACATACTACCTTTAGGTGTCCTTTGGTATGACACCGGCCACAGATGTAATCCTTGTATTTACATCTAGATTTAACATGGCTGCCGCGTCCACAGCAAAAACAAGTGATATCCGAACCTGGCTTAGGGCGAAACTTAGAAGTTCAAGTTTTGTTTCTTTTAGTGACATAGTTTACAGATTTGATGGTTAAACCAATTTCTACTTGGTCTGCCTTTGCAGATTCCAGAGACAGAGCAAGAGACACTGTTCAGATAAACTCAATGTTTTCTTCAAAAGCTCCATTTGAATCCTTTCTGACAATATTCCACCAATGAATCATCCCTGACCAGTTAATGTTCTTAATTTTGTCAAAGTCACAATGTCACCTGGAATGACAAACTGGAAGGACGGGAACCAATACATTTCCTCGTTCTATAATTGGGCATGACAACAGCCTGACAACTTCGTTTGGCAAGTTATCAGGACTTAGCTTCGACAACGGCTCGACAGGAATTACCGCGTTTTGGATGTTAGTGCTTTCAACCTCTCTCAATCGTAAGTGACATCTTGCATTACGCACTACTACATTAGTTTGTGTTAGGACATTATACATTTCATGTGCTAGTACAGTAGTTATTATTCCGGGTAGCCATAACTTGTTAGACGTGCAGCTGAAGTTACGGTACCATACGAGTGTGTTTAATGTAAACTTAACCAACGGTTTATTTTGCGAACTCGTAATTTGTTTTTGTTGACGCTCTTTCACTTTCGCTATTGATCCGGAAGCAATAAATGAAGTCGTGATTTAAACTCACAGTTAAAATAAAGTTTTGCTGCTGTTGCTTGAGTGGTAGTACTTAGCGCGATTCTACTAGATTCTATAAATGCGTTAATACTGTCTTGTATTCCAAGACCATCCCTTCTCGCAGCCTTATAGATTTTCTTAAAATTCTTTACAAAAATCTCTGCCAGGCCGTTTACCCAGGGCAAATAACTAGGCCCTCTTAGATGAATTTTAGCCAATCTTGAAACAAACTACAGCACCATTGAGGGCCATTGTCTGTAACAAGTACGTCATTTAATCCGTATTCGGCAATGTGGGTATTCATAATACCTATTACTTTTTCGGACGTGATGGTTTTCATTTTATGGACAAATGGGATTTTGGTATGGGCGTCAACCATGATCAAAAACATGTAGTTATCCAAGGGGCCACAAAAATCAGCGTGAAAACAGGCATTTGGCTTGAGCGGTTTTCCTTGAACTCTTGGCAGTTTGCACAAGATTTTACCTTACGCTCAATAGCGGCATCCATAGAAGGCCACCAGATCTTCGCCAGACGGTGAGAGACCTTTCAACTAACAATTACTAAACAGGAACTTTGTAAGTCTTTTAACATTTGTACTCCATTTGAGACTCCTTATCTGACTCAATTTGCAGGAACGCATCCTTCAGATCTATCAAACTAAAGGTATCACTGCTTGATAACTGACTAAATAACTCTGCGGCTGTGGGAACTGGGTAATGGTCTACCTCTAGCTGAGGATTAACGATGGTTTTATAATCCCCTATGACACGTATGTCACAGTTGGCCATTTACAGTTACTTCCAAGTTAACTTGAAACATGGCTAACGCCTCCCCTTCAGTGTACGAGTTTATAGAGTATGGGCTATTTTGGAATGGCACATTAGAAATGCATTTGTTGTACCAGTCCATGGAGATGACTGTTCCATCTGCACCGGAATCTTGTTCCATTAATAACTCAATTCCGTTCAGAGTGACTGGAATGTGCCACTTAGATATTTTCATTTGGTTAATAACTACTATATTAGTTTGAACTGGGTTATGCTGCTTACTCCGATGGTATTGTTTTGCAAGCTATAGTCCTCTACGGACTCTAATTCACTAGTTGAATCATCAAATTGGTTATTCATTTTACTACCCTCAGTTTCAGAATCACTAATTTCTTTTTGCTCAGCATTTTAACCTTTTTGCGGTAGCTGTACTTGTTTTTAGCCTTACTTTTGGGAGTAAAACTCTGGGATGATTTTGAGTTTACTTTAGTTGCATTAGCACTAGGGCTTTTCCTACAGACTACCTTTAAGTGTCTTTTGGTCTGACACCGGCCACAGATGTAATCTTTATATTTACATCTAGACTTTACATGACCACCGCGTCCGCAGCAAAAACAAGTGATATCCGAACCTGGTTTAGGTCGAAACTTAGAAGTTTTGTTTCTTTTAGTGACATAATTTACTGATTTGATGGTTGAACGAATTTCTACTTGGTCTGCCTCTGCAGATTCCAGGGACAGAGCAAGAGACACTGTTTCAGACAAACTTAAAGTTTTCTTTAAAAGCTCCATTTGAATCCTTTCTGTCAAAATTCCACCAATGAATCTATCTCGAATCATTTCACAATTAATGTTCTTAATTTTGTCAACGTAACAATGTTTAGTTAGAAGCTTAAAAGCTGAAACATATTGATTTATCGATTCCTCAGACTTTTGAGCGAAAAGAATTTCATTCTTTCTGACACTACAGAAGGAAGCGGCTCCAAGTCATTTAGAATAGCTTTAACTAATTTTTCGTATGAAAAATCGGTTGGAACCTTAGGGGAAAAAATATTTAGAATTTTATCAAACATCACTCTCCCCACTGATGCCATCAAAATATCTAATTTAGCTGCATCAGCAACTTTCTTTGCTCTAAAGAAATAATCTATACGTGTTGAGTATTTATCCCACGTATCACATTCACTATCAAACTCAACAAACAGGCTAGATGGTTTTGCCATATCGTCCTAGTCTGTAATGTTAGCACTTAGGCTAAGTTTAGGTCAATAATTAAATTTATTATTAACTGGAATGTCAACTGCGTCGTTTGCAAAAGTAACGTCTGTAATGACGGCCACTACAGGTGGTACACAAATTTCACCTGCAACTGACATACATATCAACCAGTAATAAGCTGTAACAAATTACTAACAATTTAGCAAAATTAAATTACTAAAGCCTCTCGAGACCACAATTGAATTACTTAACAACTAAGCCTAATTCCAAATTCATATCCTACCTAATTTTACAATTTGCTTGCCCAAAAAGTTTCATAATTAGGATTTAACACCGTTATTTAATTTACTTCTCAAGCAAAAAAAACAACACCACCGGCTTAAGCAGCCTGCAAGCCGAACAAGTTTCACTAAACTTAACAAAGTAATTAACGTGATAATTTACCTCACAGCCAGCCATTGTAGAGAAAATTCACATCGCTAATTATAGTACGATAGGTGAAAACAGCTGACGCGTTGCATCGAGACACAAACCTGCACAAATTGTGCATTAGCAAAGCAATTTCTCTCACTGTTCTAGCAAATAAGGAACAAACTGTTTAACTACAATTAAATTCGAACTACTCAAAGTTCCACTCACTCAAACAACAGTTTTTAGCTTTAAGATTTAAATTAATTCCCATACCAGGCACTAAACTATTTTGCCTAAATAGTGAAATTGCCAACTCACCAAATTGGAGCACTGAAGATGGTTGGTAGGGGGAATAATTTACACTAAATCTTAAAATACTCCACTGGGGTGGCTCGTCGCCATTCTGGACTGTCCTGGTAGGTAGCCTATTGCGTCGTGTTCCCCCAGCACAGTAACGACTCTTAACACAACTTAATGCAAGCACAGGAATGGAAATGCTTATTCAGTTACACTGGCTTTTATAACAATTGGTCATGTGACACAACAGTCAGGTGTCACATGTATGGCAATCAGTACTGTTACATACTACATTAGAATGTATGGCACTCCTACTAGTGTGTTAGGCCCCATTTATAATATTGATTTCGACGCGTACGCGTGACGCTCGGCGCGTACGCCAGTTCATGAGCAAAGCAGTCCGCGTGGACAGTCTACTTGGCCCGCTCGTGACATCGTGTAGGCTCAGCCAAACGCTCTTTCATTTCCAAATCAAACGCTCGAGCAGGCGCGTGAGCTTGCTAATGCTGACCGCTACTCCGATTCAACTATGCTGTTTCACAACTTCCCCCTTCTACAACGGCAAGATTCGATGCCATTCGGCTCAAGGTCACTGTAATCAAGATATTTGACCGTTTATTTTGAGCATTCAATCTTTTAGCACACCACGTTTTCCTTTCTTGTGGCGCCGATAGAATCCGTTGATGCCGCCATTTTCCTATCCCAGCATGCAACAACTAAGCGTGCAAGCGTCGCTTGGCGCTCACCGATCAAAGTCCAGTAGATATTCGCGTGACGCTTGAAAATAGCAAAACGCGCGCGTTGGCCCACCTGCTCTTCATTTATAAATGCTCGCGCTTAAGCGTTGACCATGGGAAAAACTCGTGCTTCACGCGCCGAGCGTCACGCGTACGCGTCGAAATCCATATTATAAATGGGGCCTTAAACTGGGTTAGGTTGACATTAGGGAAAGAAGGATAGCTAATTACTGTTGTGCCACAAGTGACGACACCACACGTCAGATCTCGCAATGTTATTGTTACCTTTACGTGTTTAAAGTTTAAAGCATAAATTTTGTTCAGATACCAATGTTCTTTGGTTCTCATGCCGTACGGTACTGGACTCCTCCTGTCGTGTCTGTCACTAACTAATGCCGGAAGAACACAAACCTGATGGGTCTGGAGTGGAGCGAGGAATGCAGCTACTATCTCAGCTGGCCTTGGGAAGACCACAACGCTGACGGGCAGGTAGAAGGATGGGCGTGTTTCTAAACTAGAGGGAGTAGTGAGATGGATTCCTGTAAGCCACGCCCCACAACGTCATCAAAACTGATCAGCTTAGAAACAGCTCTGCCCTACTTGTCATTCTCAACATTAGAAAAATTAGCAGTAATCGCTGCCACATCTATTTTCAGCGAGAGAAATGTTAAGAACATAATACAAATGCTTATTAATCTCTGTTTAATTGGATTTTGTTTCTAAATTTAGACATTTTCCATATCTCACTTCCTACAGTTAAGAAACACGACCATCTCAAGTACAGTTGGTAGATGGCAGCCATGTTGGATCAGTAATTGAGTGAGAAAAACCTGCCTCACTTGCCTCAGCAACATCTCAGCTCCATGATGTCACGCTTACATAAAGTGGGAGGAGTTTGAATCAGTCGCCTCAAGTAGTATTAGTTCCACACCAGGCTGGGAAACGCGCCGCGTTCCCTATGGCTCAATGGCCCTATGTGCCACTATTTGTTCCTGCCGCTAGGGCGTCGCTCCATTCGCTGGATGTGCCACGCGGCGCGATTAAACATCTGCAGCAACGTAGAAATCGTACTTCTTTTAAGGCATGGTGAGCGTTAAATTCGTTTCAAAATAACAAAAACAGTTGTGCAGCACAACAATAAGCAAACGACTATTAAAAAAAAATAATAAAACCAAAAAATTATACAAGTAACGAATACAATTTTAAGTCTGTGAACCAGTTACATGGTCAACGGCAAAATGCGTGCAACGTCAGACTTTTAAATAATTACCGCGGACCCGTAATAATAATAAACACTGTACGGAAAACGCATCTATGCGCTTGTCCATGCGTTGAACAATGAGGAATTTAAGCAATTGTTAGACAGAGAATAAGATAAAAAGGGTGGGTGGGTGACTGCCGGGAATCTGGCTGTTGCAGACATAGGTCCTTAGGGTTTCGGGCAGATGACCAGGAGTGGTTAACGCTCGTTAAACCATTTGAAACCTTTTTGAAGATAAAAGGTAGGATGTCTGCAACAGCTCTGGCTGTTGCAGACATAGGGCCTTAGGGCTTCGGGCAGATGACCAGGAGTGGTTAACGCTCGTTAAACCCTTTGAAACCCTTTGAAGATAAAAGGTTCGGGCCGATTTCTCGCTTGAATAAAATCAAATCAAATTAGATAGGTTTGTTAAATCATGCTACT
>JAHWFP010069759.1:0-19038 GCA_023313725.1 Lithobius niger | reverse complement strand
TACGTGTCCTATTTTCGTAAACTATGGCTTTTCTAAACAAACCCCCGTCGCAGAAGCCCGTCTTTTGTTTATCTCCGACGTCAGCATTCTTTCTCTTCAAATATTATTTGTTTCGAAAAAAATAATTGCATTAAAACCACAAGAAAGCAGTATCCTATAGAGTAGCCTAACAATAAAAAAAAACAGCTGAATGTAGGTTTTAGAACGTTTTAGAAATTTATAGTAGTTGTGCTGTGCTATCTTCACAGCTAAGTGTCAAATTACAGCCAGCATAGGTGCCAGCAGATTTTCAAGACAGGGGATAGGTGATTCGAAAAAAAGGGGAAAAAAGCACTTAAAAAAAGGGGCAAAGCGAAACATTTTCAGTGGAAGATGTAAATAAAGGCATTTTATATTGTTTTAATTGCTAATTAAAAAAGTAAGGCCCCTAGTAATTAACCTACTGGTCTTTATTGCGCATGAAACCTTTGAATCAGTATTGCAACACTCAACAGCCCTTGTCTTATGGTTTTTCTTCATAATTTTATCTGCCAAGCGAACATCCAAAAAAAAAGGTGGGGTGAGGGGGGAAGACGTGCCCCAATGTACAGCTAGCGTTGATCCACAATGACACGAACCATGCCACATGATATAATTCCACTGCCGTTAATGAATTTTGTAATAAGAATGTTGCGAATATATTTAAATTTGAGAAACATATTAGTGAGAAACGTTTTATTAATGTTAAATTATTACTTGATTTTTAGCCATGCGGTTTACGTTTTGTAGCTGAATGGTATTTTTAACTGTCTAAAAATGATTGTCATTTAAAACGTGAAATGTTACTTTTAAAACATAGTGAACAGTTCATAGTAAATAAGCATTTTAAAATACTTTCTTGTCACATAAATACGTACGAATAGCTGTAAATTAAACAGAAGTAAAGAAAAGACAATAGCATAAAAACAACGATAAAATAGTAAAAATAGCCAATATTTCGTCAGCCTTTGTTATGGAGAAATTTAGCCTTGGAGTAAGTGCAGCGCATAGAGGTGATAAAAAATACAACTTAAGCCCAACCAAAAATCCACGCTTCAGTGCTATACAATGACGAATTTTCGACTGTTTTTTACTATCAGACTTCCTCAGGCGATGGTCTGGAGAACCACGCGAACTTCCACTCCTTCCCTTCCAACGAACATTTCGTCTGCTCAGTGATGGTTCTCCAGACCATCGCCTGAGGAAGACTGATAGTAAAAACAGTCGAAAATTCTTCAGTGTGCAGCATTGAAACGTGGATTTATTTGGTTGGGGGTAAGTTGGACTTTTTATCGTGAACAAAAAACAAAGTAAAACGACCCAATTATCGGTTTTGCTATGGAGTTGACATAGGATAAACGGAATTCAAACTAACGCACAACTCCTGATCACTGCACGTCACCCGCGTTGTCAGGGCTATACCTCCAACGGCATTTTTAATAAAGCGCAACAGAGAAAATCATACATAAAAAAGTAGCCAATCTTCCGTAAGCCTTCATTATGGACTTAGATTTCATTGAGATGACCTGACCGAGATTCGAACCATTGAACTCCCGATCATTGCACACTGCATAGGCGGCTGCGTCTTCAGGCCTTGGAGAGATGGCACAGTCGGCATGGGTTCCTGTGCATGATCGTGGGTTTCTACGTTCGAATCTCCACATCGTCTCATCGAAAGTCCCTAATAAGGGCACATTTACGCAACTACTCGCTTTTGCATTCTCGCAGCTAGAAGCTAGAAATCAGCTCAAATTCCAACATGGCGGCGGTTTTATGTCTGCCACCTCGCAACGAAAACAGCAAATAACGTGAGTTCAGAAGCGTTTGGGAAAATTGTTTCGTAATGAGGAATTCTTTATATTATTGGCACGGATTATAAGACTGCAAGTATTTTACTCAAACGGTGCGAATTAAGCTAATCCATTTAGCGCTGTTACCATGGCAATGTCACCTGTGAGAATGCAAAGGCGAGTCGCAGCGTAAACGCGCCCTAAAGGCTAACCAACTCTTAGCTATTTTTAGTGTACGAGTTTCACTGTTGTATAACTGCAATAGCACAGCAGCGAAACTCGTAAGTACACTAAAAATAGCTAAGATTTGGTTTGCCATTATGCATTTGTAAATTAGGCCTATTCCTTTCTTACCCCATAGGAGGGGTGGGGGACGCAATATTCAGGAATTAACGATTGCAAGCCAGTAACGTGCACAACATAAACACATTATTTCCAACGTTTCCAATTTGTTTGCGGTTCTGTTAAACCTTTAAAACTAAATCGCGAAACGCTCCTAACGTTGGGAATCAGGTGTATTTACGTTTTGCCATTTACTAGCAAGCTAGCATTCTTTTTATTTTCTATCATAAAAAAAAAAGACTAACTATGAATGTTATACATAATTTTACATTTACTTTGATTTCGTAACATATCATTAAGAAATTTGTAATTGGTAAAGATGTAATTGGTAAATTCTTTGTCACTAAAGTGACGAACTTCGTTTTATACCTCGCCAGGATTTCAGATTCATAAATTTTAAAAATGACAAATAACATATCCTCAAGTTTATTTTCAAGTTTTCCATCTTCCTTGCTTTAAGAGACCGCATCGTTCTCGTTCACAAGAAACCTAACGGCCATTTTGTCTGCTTGAATTAATTTAACTTCTTTATTACCGTAGGGCTTGAATCAACTATAGACGTGATAAATAACTCAATGTGAAGAATGCGTAATGAGGGAAGCTGACAAGCCACGAGTTGTGCTGTTAAAGTCGTTTACCCTCCCAATGAAGTCTTCTGGAGTTACACAACACCCTTTTTAATTTTTAAAATCACGTGTCATTTGACGGTGAATCTTGAATGCTGCCAAGGGTCACTCGTATACCCAGACCTGAGGGATGCGGCATGTTATTCCAATTAAGTTTTGACTGTAACAAGGGGAGAGGCGAGCTAACTTCGTGCCAAGGAAGGCGTGGGAGTTGTTTTGTTCGTGTTGTTAGGCTAGGCAGAAAAGCTTAAAAGAAAAATAATAGAAAATGAGAAAATAAAGATATACGAAAGTTTCCGAATTTGTTTGTTGGTGCTCTTGTGAGGTTTTCAGTAACAAGACACTTTAAAAATTGAAAAACAACGACTGATTTTTTTTTAGTGTTTTATGTTATTTCAGCAAGGTTTCGTCTGTCTTTTTTTAGATTTCCTTTAAAATGTAGATAAAAGTATGCGTAAGAACGAAAATTCATGAAGTTAGAAAGGAACGGGACACAATTAAATTAATGTTAAACAGGACAAAAAGCCCGGAAAAGGTCTGGAAAAATATTAATAAATACAAGATGCAAACCTACTTGCGTTGCCTTTTGGACTTAAATGTCAGATTGCCTGAGCGGGAATTTGACCGTGTCGGGTGGTGAGCAGTAGAACTCCGGGCTTTGGTTTCAAACGTCTTGGGTTCAATTCCCGCTCAGGCAGTCTCACATTTAAGTCCAAAAGGCAACGTATATAGGTTTGCATCTGTATTTACAAATTAATGTTGTTTTTAACTGATAAGATTATCTCTGAATAGAGAAGGTCAATTTTGCTAGGAAATATCTAGGATCTTTCACACGCCACAATCGATATGAGCACGAGCGCATTTCCGGAGACCTTTTCTTCCCGAATCTAAAAGGGTGGGTTGAGTCCAGGATTGAACTAGGGGCCTACAGAATATGAGAAAATCTTGGTAATTATTCGGTAACGTTGGCCCCCTCCGGTTACCACTGAAATCTGATCTCCCAATTTTCTCTAATAGTGAACATTTGCTCTTCTGATACTCAGAGGGACGACCCGGTGACTACATTCTATTACCTGACGTCATTTCTCTTGTTGTACTTTATTTTATTTCATTAGTTTTTTTCTGAAGCTGCACTGGGTGTAGTGTTGAATTGAACCCTAGAAACATAGTTTGCCCTAAAGGTTTAGAGTCGATTGTCAGCCCAGCACTTTAAATTTCCATATGTACTGTACAATAATGGAGCAGAAAGTTCGGTCTGCTAACAATGACCGTACGCAACAATTAAGAAAAGTGGCATTGAGACAATTCTACGACAGCAATGTGACTCAAAACAACACAGCAACCTCAGTGAAGGATCACACTGGTCAGGGTAGGGATTCAAACCTGCATCCATGGGGGGGGGGGATGAGGTTTAATGGCTTGTCGACAGCTACGTTATTGACCATGTAGCAAAACCGTTTCTAACGAGGAGCAAAATAGGAAAAGGAAAGCCTTTGCAACAACATTTACAGGAGTCTGAAACAATGCTACAAAACTGAGCCATACAGGAAAGCCAACCGGGAGGAATGTAACTTTAACTATGTCTATAAGGCAGTTCTCGAAACAGGTTCAAGGCCTTTCATGGATAAAACGAAATTTTCCCGAAATTTCAGGGCTTTCAAGGCCTTGCAAGACTCAATTTCAAATTCAAGCGTTTTCAAGAGGTGCAGTCCTTGTGCGAATCCTGTTTAGCGTTTACATCGTATTGCAGCCGTGAAATGTGTTTAAAATAAAACACTGAAGTTCAATTTTCAACTCTTTCCGAACACATGGTTAAAGGACAAGTAGTGAAAAAAAAAGGTTTAAAATAAAACAAAGGGCCTAGTGTTTTTACTACAATGCATATGTCTTTTGAAAAGTTAACGAAACGTTGTAAAATAGGTCCTAGCCTACTGTTTTAGGATTAAAATATTCAAAGGGTTTAACGAGCGTTAACCACTCCTGGTCATCTGCCCGAAGCGCTAAGCCCAAATATTGTTTTGTTTTAAACAATTCCTTCGCCGTTTTAAAAATGTGTTTATTGGAAGTGTTGCATTGGAACGCTAGTGTTTTATTTTCTGTCTACAACACTGAGTAAACAGTTTTTAACTATTTGGTTTCAGGCTATGTTATTTGTCAAACGCGTTTGTGTTTTTATTTAAAAACGTCTGCAAAGGTGTTCTGGGTATAAGTGTTTATTTTAAAACCCATATTTTTACATTAAACCATTACTCCTCAACCCCCAACACCCCCCTCCCCATATTTTTACAGTATAACTTACAAGAAGCAACACATACCACAGAAAGTCTGAATTAATTTGGTTTATGCTTATACTCGTTTTTTTTCTAATACAATGGCCATGTGTAGCGTATAGAGTTTGTGTAGGCTACATCACAGAGGTAATAACACACTAGGAATAACTCGACAGGTGACTGATGTCGAATGCAAACCCGAAATCAATAACTGCTTTTCTGAATTCGCCATTGTATTTTTTTATTATGATTAGTAATAATACTATTTTGTGCCACAAAGTGGATATAATTTATGATGGGCGCAACGCGCCATGTCAAAAAAAAAACCAATTGGAATAATGAGTAGGATACTCTCAAACAAGTAATTTCAAACAACGCAAAGGCCATGAGCTTGAAATATTTTAAACTCACTTGTACTTTAGAATTTGCAAGGTAGTGCAAAAAGGTAGTGTAATGACCAAGCTGTCGACGCGCCATTAAGCCTCATTCCCCCCCCCCCCTTGTTTGTGTGCTGAGTCACACCACTTAATAAATGAACTAAAATGAACTAAAAACTAATAAATGTCCTATACGAGGCCAAATTTTCAGATTTTAGTTTATGTAAAATTGGGATGTAATTTTTAAAATTATATCACATGATTGCCAAGTAGAGGTTTCTCAGTCACAAATTGTTTCTAAAATGATGCTAGAACGATACTGCTTTGCAGTAAACAACACTTTGCTATTGTACTGGTCGGGAGAGTGCTCTGTGTTTAATTTACTGAGGAGTTTGATTTGCCTTTAACATGTTCTTAAAGCATTCAAAGACGTGTTCTTCATACAACCTTTATGCCAAGATTCTCAGCATTACACGTTCTGGATTTGAACCAAAGTATTGGTAAAACAACCCGATACAGTTATTATTGAGATGTCCGTGCCTCAAACAATGGTACCACTGAAAAAAATGTGGAATGTTCCTAGAAGCCCACCCATTTGTCGAAATTGTGTTGGCATAATCATAAATAATAAATAATAATAAAAAAGCAAGACATAAAAAAAAAATCACATACTTAAAGCATCAATATAGGGTTTAGAGTTTGTCGTAGCGACTTTTCCAGCTGCTGAGTGCTGTAGAATTCACCACAGACTCGGGCAAGGCATTCCACCTACTGATGGAACGCACAGTAAAATATGCCAATGTCAGTTCTGAAAGCTGGCTTCTTGAGCTTCTTTGTGTCAATGAATAAACCGACACTGGAGAGTTCAAAAAAGGTTTCACTGGGAAAATCAATTGATTTATTTAAGATTTGGATTTGTAAAATAAGATCTCCTCTTATTCTACGTTCTTGCATAGTGGAAAGCTCCAAATGTTCAAGCCTATCTTCAAAAGGGAGTTGCTTTAAATGTTTGTACTGACAAGAAACCATTCTTTGAACTTTCTCGGTTTTTGTTTGTCAGTTTCGTAGTATGGAAACCATGCATGTATACAATATTCCATTTTCGGAAAGATAAAGTTTAAATGCAATTTCCGTGTTCAGCATTCAGCATTCCAGTTAGTGAAAGCATAACAAAGTGAAACACATTTTGAGGGCTTCCTTACCCATGTGTTAAATTTGTAAGTGAAACTTCAGTTCATTATCAATATTAATTCAAAGGTGTTTATAGAGTCAACTTGAGAAATTGGTTGGTTGGCAACAGAATAATTGAAGTCAGCAGCAGGTTTTTTTTTTGTCCAATACGTAGAACGAAACATTTAGAATTCTAACTTGCAAATATCTTGTTGTAGAGTTTCAGTGTTCAACGGTATCTGATCTGTGGTAGAGATTTACGTCATCTGCGTACATGAGAATGCAAATCTATTTACGTTGCCCTTTGGACTTATATGTCAGATGTTATAAGGCTGACATATAAGTCCAAAAGACAACGTAAATAGGTTTCCATCCGTATTTAGTTAACCAATTTTGAGTCCATTGGCTTTCCGTCCCATTTAACATGTGAATGCTGATAATCAAACCTTCTTGCATATTCTCAACGAATTTACTGAAAGCCATACTCTAAGGTTTCCATCTTGAATAATTCTATTACTTTTCTGTTTGAGCCAGTTAGAGTATTTACCTCTGAAAGTGGCGCTTTGGTAGCGATTGGCGGCATAGTCGTTAAATCCAGTTGTAAATATAAGGTTTAAAGTTATAGGATTGAAGCTCGGATAACAGTTGATAATGAGAGACGGAACCAAAAGCATTGATGTCTGTGTAAATAACATCATTCGGGATTTTTCTGTCCAGGTAGTGACCCGCCAGAAAATAATCTTTCGTGGCTTAGAGAGAATAGCAGCACAATTTTTCAGAAAAGCAGGGTGAATGCCATCAGAACCTTGAGATTTACCAGGTTCGCGACTAACGAGTTATCATTTCACGGTTTAGACCCTTTTCAGCAATGCACTGTGTGTAATTGACGTCAGGGATACCCTTTTTCTGTTCAAAGGCCGTACCAAAGACATTAGCAATACCTTGTGGATCAGCAGTGATTTCATTTTCCAGTCTATGGCATGTGATGCTTTCCTTTCTTTGCACTTTTGGCGTATTTATAAAAGACTTTTGGGCACTTGTCAGTAATGCATTCTTCATATGTTTCCTTAGCATTTCTGACATCATTAACTATATTATTTCATAGTTTATTGAATTTGGATCTGTTTGCTTCACTTGGCTCCTGCTTCCATCTTTTCCAGAGATGGTTTCTTAGTTTAATTTCCTTTTTCAGGCCTTTTTTTTTTTTTTTAGACAATCAGGAGATTGTTTAGATCTAGGGATTAATACATGGACAAGTTGTTCGATGCAGGTAACGACATTGTGGTCAACGATAGACCCCTAATTTTCCACATTATCTTCGTCAAGAAGGTCGCACCAGTCAACTTTTTTCAAAAATACTGTTGAGCAGATCGTAGTCCGTATCGAAGTACTCATTTATAGGTGCGTTTTCGTATCTGGGGTTTGTTGCCATGTGATGCCATGGTGTCACTTGTACCAATGGGTAGAACAGTTTCGCTCCAGTCAAACACATTTATCATTATTGGTGACCAGTAAGGTCAAGAGTACATAGATGGTGTTTGGGACAGCGATTAGGATCAAGACCAGCAAACCTAAAACTTTTAAAAAAGCATAGAATGTGGGAAGGTGAAGCGTTTTAAACTTTCTTAACTTTTTTTACATTCTTAGCGTTTTTAACATTCTTTACATCTTTAACATATTATATCGTCGAACAATTGAATCATTAGTTAGGAGTTTTTTTCCTCACTCTGTATAGAGTTAAAAATTTATTGACTAACTTCTTGACTCACCCAGAATAAAAAGATCGAAAAACCCACGACCTCTTCCCCAGAATTTCTCCGCCCTCCCCCCCCCCACCTTTTCGTGGTGATAAATAATTAAAGGTCTTGTAGTAGATAACTGTGATAGTCATCGAATCTGATTGCCCACATTTTTAATAACATTGTCTTCAGAAGCGTACAGCTACTAATAGAGCAGTGACATTTGCCGCCATATTGGCACCAGCTTGGCACCAGTATGGGTTTTGGAGGGCATAACTACAAGGTGCACTACATAAAAATGAAGGGAAAAACAACGGAAGAGCGGATTTCTTAGGCTTAAAATAACGTTGTTTTCTCCAACAACAAAAATCGCGCGTTTTAGGTCTAAGAAATCACTCTTCACAGCATCGGCTTCAGTATGACGCCCTTCTGTTTCTCTCTACAGTGCCCCTTGCAGCTAACCCATTAAGGCTCCAGCATAGAGTTGTATACAATAATACTACGTCGTGTCACTGCTCTATAAGAAGTCTAATATATAGTCTACTAATAAGGTAATACTGGCATTAGTTACACCCCTATAAAATACCTGAACTGCTTACCCTGTGACTGAGGTTGGCGCTAATGACCAAGCTGTCGACGCGCCATTAAGCCTCATCCCCCCCCCCTGGTAATATTTAGGACATGAAGCTCTGCTCCTCGATTCCGTTAGTACTTCGCAGTGTTCAAGATTGTCATTAGGTCAAAACGTATTGAAATATGATAAAGACTCACTACGAGCTGCTCTTAGGGACCCTTGTCCAATAAATTAACAAGGCCCATACACATAATGACTAAATTTTCGGTTACCTTATGTCATTTGTTCACATCTTTATACCATTTATATTTAAGGAAGAAGTAAATTATGCAACAGACGTCTTACAGTTGTTAGCTTTTGTTGGTTTTTGCGATTTTAATTTTGTTTCGCCTTAGCAGATTATCTTGAAGGGATATTAATTGGTAAGTTAAATAAATCAAAACTCGCAAACATTTTAATGAGTGGTAGTAAACGTCTTCAAGCACAGATTGTCTCTAATTTATTCTAACTCGTGAAATTATTGTAACTCTTGAAGAAAGGCGGTGTTGACGTAAATTTGTGAAGCCTTGTCTACTATGTCGAAATTTTTAATAATCGCAAAGGGAAGTGTTTTTAAAGATGGATTTAAAGTAAATCAGCTCTTTGGCTGATTTATTCAAATTTAAACGTCTTCAATAACAAATTGCCTCTTATTTATTCTGATAAAATTATTATAACACCCTGGAATAAAAACAGTATTGACGTAAATTCGTGTAAAGCCATGACTATTGCACTAAAGTTTTAATAATGTCAAAATGAAGTATTTTTAGGGACGGTTTCAAAGAAATCTGCTCTTTGGCTACTTATTCAAATTTATTGACGTAGAGGAACCAAAAGTTTCTTCTAATTGTATTGCCAACACCATATCGGCTAGAAATTTAGGTTGTAATTCAACGTGACTTTAATAAGAAGGCAGCTTGGTTATACCTTTGTGTTTCTCATCATACTTTTGAAAAGGGGACCAGCATTTGATCAGATATTAAAATCTTTTATCTTCGGAAAGGGGAAGTGGACGACAGGAAAATCTAAAAAAAATAGCTGATCATGAATTTTCAGGTCACCAACTTCTTTAATAAAAACGATAAAAGTTACGTGGTGCTAGCGAATTTTTCGTCCAACTTGGAGACTTCTGAACGTGGTTTGCTGGTTTGGAGTATGCAGTTTTAACAAGCCGTAAACAATTACGCCTTGGAACTGCGTAAAAAAAAAAAAGAAACGCCTTTTCAGATAAAATACAATACTAAAACCCAAATTTAATAGGCTTACAGTTTCGTGTTTGTAACGTATCAACGAAATTGCTCCAGAAAAAAAAACTAAGCCTAACGAAACGTGGGTCCCGTCTTTACGTCCAGTTCTGAAATATCCTGTCATTTTGCTGACTTTTTTTTTCCATTTTTGCCTAACGCAGAAAAAAAAAAACCAATCAAAGGTGTTCAACAGAAATGTTTCTTAAGAAATCTCATAAGTGTAAGGCACCTGAAGCTGGAAGGGATTACAATGATAAATCTCGTACACGAATCTCATAAATATGTAAAGAAGGCAAACAAAACCAGCTTTATATACAGTTTTCTTTGCCAGCTCACATAAAGCATCACATTTATAGTCTATTCAGTGGCTCGTAAATATCATTTTGATGAGGTTTGGTGAGATTTACAAACGTGTTTCAACACGTTGATGTTGTAATTTTGCTTTCGCGCAGGGCGAACACAAAAACAAACATGGCGGACGGTTTCGGTGCGTTCTCAAACACCATTAAAGTTGATGTTATTCAATGTTGGGCAATGAAAATTAGTCGCGTCGTAATACCGCGTTTATCAAGAAATAGCACTAAGATGTTGGTCGAAATGAAAACGTTTTGGATGGCTGGATGGGAGCAAACATATTCTGTGGACACTGTGTTAGTGTTTACTGAATTTGTAACTTTTTACCTTCGGAAAAGGAAGGTATAAGAAAGAGTTAAACGATTATTGAACTGCAACGAGACAAGAATTTGACCACACATTCACAACTCAAGAACGGAAACGATCCTAAATTCTTTCATTTTACTCGTGTTGGATTTTATTCAGGTCGTCTCTCCAAGTGTAAAGATAAAATCGTAACGTTGCAAAGGCGTTATGTGGAAAGATTAAAGCGCTAAGTACGAAGATTTTGCACTACCTTGCAAATTCTAAAGTGCAAGTGACTTTAAAATATTTCAAGCTCATGGCCTTTGCGTTGTTTGAACTTACTTGTTTGAAAGTATTGTACTCATTATTCCTATTTTTTTTTTACATGGCGTGTTGCGCCCATCATAAATTATACCCACTTTGTGGCACAAAATAGTATTATTACTAATCATAATAAAAAAATACAATGGCGAATTCAGAAAAGCAGCTACTGATTTCGGGAATGCATTCGACATCAGTCACCTATCGAGTTATTCCTAGTGCGTTATTACCTCTATGATGTAGCCTACACAAACTCTAAAGGCTACATACACATGGCCACTGCATTAAAAAAAAACGAGTATAAGCATAAACTAAATTAACTCAGACTTTATGTGGTACGTGTTGCTTCTTGTAAACTATATTGTAAAAATATGGGGAGGGGGGTGTTGGGGGTTGAGGCTTAATGGCTCAATGTAAAAATATGGCTTTTAAAATAAACACTTATAGACATACCCAGAACACCTTTGCAGACGTTTATAAATAAAAACACAAACGCGTTTGACAAATAACATAGGCTGAAAGCAAATAGTTAAAAACTTTAGCGTTTACTCAGTGTTGCAGACAGAAAATAAAACACTAGCGTCCCAATGCAACACTTCCAATAAACACATGCTTAAAACGGCGAAGGAATTGTTTAAAATAAAACTAAAAAATAAAACTTGATCAGCCAGTTCTGCTCTTTCTTAAAATAAGTTTAGTGTCTTAATCTGAATTCTGATACATTTTAAGCGATTAATTTTGTATTCTTATCGTGATCAATTTGTTTTAGTGACGCTAAATAGTTTTGATCCCCATGATGCTTTGCACTTCCGTTACTTCACGACAGCGCCCTCTGGCGGTAAATCGCTGAAAGCAGGTACTTCTTTGGTCCAAATGTTTACCGTTATCAGATGAAGAGTGGCACTACCTATACATTCTGGCCTTAACCATGCACGCGAACGACAATATTTAATACCACCTAACGTTCTGATGATTTCTTTCGTAATTTCTTTTGTAATTTCTTTCGTAATTTCTTTTGTAATTTCGTACACAAGGCAGTCTATGTAATAAAACTAAATTCGTCTTTCTTTTTTTTTCGGCAACACGAGGTACAATATTGTTCGAAACACTACAACAGCGGTCGAACTGTAACGGCAATGTTCGAAACACCACCACAAATTGCGAGATAAAAATAGAAAACAACTCTTTCTGCTTAAAACATTTAATGCCATTCCTAAATGCGTAATTTTCGTGCAATTATACAGAAATCTTTAAATTAGTGAGTTGTCACATTAGAAATTATCATTCGCGTGCACTATTTACGTGGGACAGTATTTGTTCATGCTGCGTGATTAGGTCAAATTCATTCGCTCAAGATTCACTGGAATACCGTCCATTGCAACGTTTCGAGTCCGATACGACTCTTTATCAAGCAATTTTCAGCTCTAGGCTAAAAAGTTCTAATATACGAAAAAGCACTGGGTAAGCCCAGAAATTACTACTAAAAGATTTTAATAAAGCTTTTGATGCACATTATAGGCCTGCCCAATGTTTTTCATGTTTTGACTTTTAGCCTATAAACTGCTTGTAAAGAGTCATACCCCGACTCGAACCGTTAAAATTGCTGTTTCCATGTGTATCTCCAAACCAGATGTAGAGTCACGAAATATTCGCTATTTTCTGCTCAGTGAAATCGCTAATTTTTAATAACGAATTTATTAAGCGTTAATGAAACATGTCAATCATGCATGCTATGTACAATTTAGAAAATTCCTTGAATGGAAGGGAAGTATTAAAATACAGTAAGGTTGTGAAAGATGGTGTTAGTTAAAATCTTTTCGAAAGAACAAATTAATTGCAGGCATTACATTTTCGTGTGATTATGAGGAATTTACAGATGTAACATTTTATAGGAATTATAAATTTGTAGCGTAAAATAGAAACAGCTAAATTATTACCTGGTGTTTGTTAAAAATGATTCTTTTCAAATGAAACAAAATTGAATTTTTGTTAGTTTGTCTGTTGGTTTTGTTAGTCACACAGGGTGCGGTAAAAAAAAATAATAAAATTGTAAACAAAAGCGACAAAAAAAAGACTAGGCTAATTAAAACGTTTCGACTCAACTTATCAGTGCTGTTTTCAAACATAATAAAAAAAAAACATTAACTAAATCATCGTATTAAAATAATCGGACAAAGTAAAGTCAACAAGTGGGAATTTATATTATCTCAGTGGAAACCGATTTTCACCTGTACAAAACCAGACGGAGGGTAAAAAGATCAATACATCAAAACACTGACTTTTACGAAAAACGTGTAAGTCCGACAAAAAATAACATGATCGTCACTTCCATTCTTGCAGTTTTCGGAGTTTTCGGATTTAAAATTTTAAACTGTTGGCATCCTAAAGCTCTGGATGAGATGACTAGCTATTTTTTGATTTGTTAGACAGAGCACCGTGTAACTGAACCAAAACTCTTTGTGATCTAGCCTAATAGTCTGGTGATGAAATAAAACAGTACAGGGAACTATGCGAGGTAGTATATCTATGAACAATTTTCATTTTGCGATAGGTACAAATAAAACTCAGGATCCGGAAGTTTAAAAAGTATGAAAAGCTTTTGTGTCTTGACTGTTACTGATAACCAGTTATCGCCAATACCTGTAGTAATTACTAAAAACTTTTTTTTTTTTTTGGTCATGGGTCGTAGGCCATATTGGACAAGTCCGTTTTGCAAGGTGCAGGGGTGCGGTGGTTACTTTGGTCTACGATTAAAGGTTTTTGAATAATCAAAATAAGCAAACAGAAATTGTTCTGGATGCGATTCTTCAACATTTAGTATTTACAGAAAATTGGAAGGTTGCTACAGAAGGTTGCTACAGAAATCAGTTTGTAGGCCTCATGTTGCAGTGTGGCCCACGGTCTATTCATTTTGCTTTGATTTACTGTAGCTGTTTGTTTTATAGTAAAGAGAATTTTTAAGTCCTTGTAAGTTCTTAGGAAATTTAGTGCATTACAGTCTCGGGCTGAGAGTTCAAATTCGGTGTTTACATTATTAGCTAACGCTTCGTTAGAAAATATTTCTATTACGATAAAATTTAGTCGTAAAGCAACATTAACAAAATGACGAGGTAAGACTGAAGTTAACTTTAGATTTGTGAGAACTAAGATTCTCTTTGAATAATAGGCCTGTGCCCGACATTTAATTCGTATTTTAGAATTGTTTAAATTGTATGTGCAGTTCATTCCCACATAGACAGCTATAGTAAGTAAACTTTCAGTCAGAAGTTGCCGTGTTCTGACTAAAAATAATTAAAGAATTTGTTTAATTACTTTATTTGTGTTATGGAGTTCAAATTGTACAGTGCAACTGCAACTATTGTTCACTCTGTCCGAGAACTATATGCTAAATTAAACTCAGTGAAGGGTATTTTTGTAAAATATTTACAAGACTTAATTGCCTGTATATATGACAATAGATATGAAAATTTTACACGATTTAGTACAGGCCATATGCCCGTTTAATGATTTGTTTACGTGGCGTTTACAAAATAACTGGTTATAAATCGCAGAAAATAACAGAAAGGTAATTCGGAAATAAGCCGTCAGAAATAAATCATACACTCTAGAAAAAATTTAATACAGTAAGCCGCCTTAGGCATTTTTATTTCATTGGTTTAAGCCAATTTTATGAATTTCCATCGAAACATAAATAGACTACGATTTAAGTAACTCACACCGTGTAGCGACAACGATTTTTTTTTTTTAAAGCAATGTTGTTTCATGTGTCAACTATACTGTAAATTTAACGGTTGGGTTTTCGAAACAAACGGAGAATAAAATAATTTTTTACTTGTGTTTACACACGCAAATGTAATCACCAGGAGTCGTTTCGCTGTAAAGTTGGCAGTCCCTGCATGTTTTGACTGACCTTCGTGGCTTAATTTTTAGGTTTTAGCTCACGACATTTATACCAGCGGTTATTAATATTCATAAAAATAATTAGAGGCTTTATGTGCTTTAAAATTAATACTCCACAACTGATTGTTGTCATGCTAATCAGTAGGTAATGAAGGCGCGGCGATGGAGATATGTTTCTTCTTCATTGTCCGCGCCGTCCTGTATAATACTTGCATAATGCGGCAAGTAAAAATAATGGGCAGGAAATTTACGGGAAATATTTGTAAAGTACGCGATACATATTCATGGGCTCCCCAAAGAAGTTTGGGATGAGAAACTTTCAGCCTCTTGGACGTAATTCGGTATCAGAATGCAAGGAGCGGACGTGAGGGCTTTCTGAAATCTGAAACAGCACGTAAAGAAAAATTTCCCCAAAGCGCTGGACATCTTTAGGCTTAAATTATCTTAGAAACTGTAGTTACAGTATGACGAATGAGATAGCACACTACGAAAAAAGGGTTTTAACTGTGAATGAGTCACAGGAGCTGCCTTTCATTTTGACTTTTCTGCACTACACAGCGTAAAAACATGAATTAGCGTTTGTTGATTTAAAATATCACCTTGACATTTTAACATGATGGTTAAGGTGAAATTTAAGTCGTGTTTTAAAATGCTATTACAATGGACTGAACATAAATTTAAAAAATGAACTATTTGTCGCTTTGAACGTCACGTCAGCAGTTTTAGGATGAACACAACACATATTTTAAATAGCAGAATAAAATATTAAAATCAACACAACAAAGTAAAATACTGGCAGCACCTCTGAAACATATATAAATACTGTTGTTTGGTTAAGCAGTGGGAAAATACGGTAAAGTTTGCTGTAACAAATAACTGCTTTTATATGTCTAAGTTTCACTGTAAAAGTACGATAGCAGTACAGTGTCAACTCCTTGTACCGCACTCTTACCGAAAATGAAGTAATATTTGCTGTAAACTAAAAGGTTTACATCAATATTTAGCTGTCAAAATATTTACAATGATATTACTGTAAAAACTTAACTGTGTCCTTTAGCAATGTGCACGTTTCCCAGTGCGATCTTCAGCCATTTTGTAGAGTATTGGAGAAGTTGTAAACTGTTTATTCGCAGTTTCGAATACACAACAAAATATTGTGCATTCAAGTACACTGTGGTGTACGTTGTCACTGAACAGGGGAGTATCTTCAGACAACACCAACGTCTTTCAGACATGATTCCCAATCAAATTCCACTACAAGTTACTTTCTGCGTTTGATTCAAAATTTCGGGTACAAAATAACAAAAATACGTTGCGTAAACTTGTGACTAACGTGCAGTTATATGATTGTGATAATTACCAACATGCAGAACCTTCAAGCTTGTCAGGACTGTAAATACAGAACTCGGCAGCTGAACGTCGCCATCTTGATGCGCTGTTATTTTTAGGCCTATATTGTAAACCGCGTTTGTTAAAAAATTAACCGTGGCTTGAAAATACTACCACATACAACATAAATTTACTTTTTCAATGTAGGCCTAAAGTAAAGTAAATAAAGCAATATACTTGCCCTCAAATCCGGGAAATCTGTCTAAGGAACTGTAAGCAACCTGCACGAAATCCATTGAATTTTCACGATCTGCTCCAAGCTACTTGTGTAATGAATTTTCACCATCAGGGCACAAAATTTCTCAATAAAAAAAAATCCAATTATAGCTACATGTACGTTGCAAACCTTGATCTTAACCGAAGTTAAAAAATTAAATAACTTCGTCTATCAATGTTTTTATTGTCTTCAAAAAAGTAAATACGTGCTGTGCGTCATGGCCACAGTTGGTAAAATAAGCATGCTGTTGCCTATGTACCAATCGTACCGTTCTGGCTTTAAACTTATCTCGCATGTATAGTGAGTTTTAGTCTCAGATCAAACTGTAGAAATTTTTAAATTTTAGTTTATGTTTTCTATGCCGGCTACTTAAAATCGTGGCCTTTTTAGTAATAAGCGAAGTCAATTTAGAAACGGATCACAAAGTTATCTTATGCTTACAAAAAATAAAACGTATAGTTGAATTTTTAAGAAATATTTGATTATATGTAATTTTCATAATTAAGTTTAATTCCAACTGCTGTTTGGATGGTTTGCAGAAATGTTGGACAATCTTCAGGATCCAAAAACAGTTCTAGGCTATAAAATAATTTCGGTTTTCAAAAATGGTTTGTTAAGTCTGTTAACAGCCCGTTACAAATGACATCGCGTTACAAATAACAACTTAAAAGCTGCGAAATAATTTAAAACTTAAATACAGAAGTCAAATTTTAGTAGCACAAAAACTATCGTTACCATTCCGTTTTTCTCTTCAATTTGTGAGCCGGCTTGGTTATAAGTCAACAGTTTCTGTTTTTTTTCCGGCTTGAATAAAATTCATGCAGTGTAAACACATCGGTAAATTTGAATTTATGTCCTTGCTAGAGATGACCGCATGATTTAGGCCTACTCGACGGATTGTAAATATTCTCCAATAATGGTGTATACCTCTTCTTACCTCACAGTTAGTTCACATAATAAAAAATACGAATTTTATATTAGTGGATAATAATTTATTGAGTGAAGATCGCGTTATTCATCCTTTAGCATTGGAAAAAATTTGCTATTGAATTTATTCGTGTTGCAAGTAAGGCCTTCACAAAGCATACAGGATGCATGTGCAAGGCTTAGTTCTACAACCTGGTCGCTGAATTTAAGTTGGTGATTTTTTTCTCCCTGATGTTCCGGTCTCCCCGATTTTCCCATCGTCTTCCAACACAAACGCTGCCTACCTCAAGTAAAAAGTTGGGCTATAGGTTGCTGGTCTATACATAGGCGAAGGAGAACTTCAAATGCTAATACAAGTTGTTTCGCTTCAGTGATGGGGGCGATCGCCGCATCGTATTGCCTTGAGGCCTACCTGCAGGCTTGGGCGCAGGACAAATACTTGTAGCCTGATGCAGAAGAAAACGAAATACACGTTGCAGTTAAGTGAGTGTCGTAAAATATTGCCTGGGTTTGCGTGCAAGCCAACCTGCAACCTGTAGCGAAGCAAAAAAAACGAAATACACGTATACAGCTAATTTATATATCGAAGAATTGCGTGGTGGTTTAGCTGACGCCTTGGATGTAAAACAAATAAAAACAAATACAAACAAAATACACATTGCAGCTAAGTAAATGTCGCAAAAATTGCATCAGCTTTCTTGGCTTCACTGCAGCCTATAGCTAAAACCAACGAAATATATACGTAAAAACCAACTGACGCTGAAGTCTGGCTTGGCTGCTAGACAAATACTTTCAGCTGGTGCCGGAATCAAACGAAATACATTACAGCCAACTGAGTTTAGCTTTCAGGATGGGATCTGCGTCTGCCGACGTTGACTGTGCGGCTTGTGGAATGTTTGGTTTCATTCTTTACAGCTTGCATCATAATAATGGAATACAAACACGACGTTTTGACTTCGTCTTTCAAATTAAAACTAGAAACGTTCAGAGTATTTCGAGATTAGTCTGACGCCGACATGTGATCAGAAATTAAAACGCATGATGCTGAAACATATTTTGAAACATTGGCGAATAGGCCTACAAAGAGTGCAAGCTTATAGGCCTAACCAATCGTTCTTGTTGTGTGTGGAACAAAAATGCACAAAATAAGAGTGTATAAACAGGGATGCGTCAGTACCGAACTACATCCATACGCAGTGAATCGCACTGAGGCAGTAAGACCCGGGCGGTCAGTAATGCATCAATGGTAGTCTGCGGTGCGTTCCAAACTGTTCAAACTTTGTCAGCACCCGTCAAATATAACGAATGCGGATTTGTTCTAATGTTCGCAATTATTAACGGAAAAATAAAAAGACTGCTGCATTACCCACAATCAGCAGAAGTCGACGTTTCATAAAAACAAAACGAACGGCGAAAAGGAAAAGATTTCTGCTCCGTGATTTTCATCTATCCT
>JAHWFP010069758.1:0-13379 GCA_023313725.1 Lithobius niger | reverse complement strand
TTCAGTTCGCTCACTCAGTCAGCGCATGCCCTTTAGTTGTTTTGTTTATCCTTGTGCCTTCCCCTTACTTTTTCAAGATTTCGGCAGCATTAGGATTTATTCTCGACATGACAAGCTACGCTTTTAGTTGCTTGCAGTTGATAGACACATGTAACTTAGGACTGTGAACTTACAAAAAGTCAGCGCACCATCTTATATTCCGTTCTATCCTTCTTTTTGGCGGCATTTCATATCTGTAAATAATTAGGCGTTACATCAGCAAAATTGAGGATTTTTTCGTTTGCTTTCTTTGAGAACGCCCGTTAGAAGAACGCGAAGCATTTTATTTTTGGGTTATTAGCAAAACCACGCTTGGTCATGGATGCTCCTATTGTTGTGTAACCATCATCTAACGTGCATCCCTTTATTATTATGTAATCCACGGCAACGTTAATGTTTCCTTATTTTGTCCTTAGTTACAGTTCAGCTTTTAGTTACCGCACCCATAAATTGGGGCCTCGGCCCTAGGCCATGCGCCCACCCTAAGTAAAGTACAACAACTCACACCACAAAGGAAATCTACAAAACATCACAAAGCATCTACGACATAACAATGACTGAATTGCCCAACACACCCCATTATGACACACTACTGCACTGACGAGATGGTGAGACAGGGATGGGGCAAGTGGTACGATGCCGTACAGGAGCATAGTAACGCAAAGTGCACAAAAAAACCCAAAAAAAACCGGTGAATCACAAAACGGTAGGCCATACTGCAATAGGCAAACTACACCAAAATACCCGCATCTTTCACAAATCTTGCCACAGCACGAAGTCGCTGAGCATCACACTTCAGGGACTCAGCACGTAGCATGTGCTCAGATGACGGGTGCGTCGTTACCCACCGCAAGATTTTAGATCGCGCAGTCTGATGCAGCATGCAGTGAAACACAAGATGAGTCATAGTACCAACATCTCCACACAATGCGCTGAGACTCCATCCTAACCGTCGCCTATGCGCCGGAAGGAGTGAGTGGCCGGTGCGCAGTCGCGATAACCGGCGTGCCGCCCAGAATGACAAGCTATCAAGCACGGTCTTAACAGAGCAGACCGGATACACAGCATGAAGGGTCCGTCCCGTGATGGCAGCAGACCACTCTTTGTTCCACAGGTCAACCGTCCTGGATCGCAGGAACGATTTGCACGAGCCCGCAGACCTCGTCAAAATGACAGCACATGGGGCATCACTGACAGCCGTTTTGGCCGCAAGTCTGCACATTCGTTGCCGTGGACGCCGCTATGCCCTCTGGTCCACTCAACAGCCGGTAGCGCCACCTGAACTGCCAGCCACAGCTTCCAGCAGACCGTAAACATAAGTGGGTCTTCAACACTGAACGACCGAAGTGAATTCTGAATAGAGGTAACGCATGACAAAGAATCTGTGACAATGACAAAAGCCAGAAGCTGCAGATCCGCCACAATGTCCAATGCAACCGAGATCGTCGCAAGTTCGCAGATGTAGCTCGATGAGACACCGCGAAGCATGCGACGGCATTCCAGCTGTAGACCCGGAATGAAAACACCAACACTACCATTCTTCGTACTAGCCACATATGACGCATCACAGTACACAGTACAACTTTTATTTCATCCAGACTTTTACAATCATCTATAAGGACAAATGTTGATTGTTCAAGCCATTGTCGCTTGAAATCTTTGGATGCAACTTTGAAAAATAACGAAATTTAAATTCCCTGGTGGCGAATTTTAAACCCCAAATCCCATATCCCCATACTAATTGGGATTTATCCTCAACTTGCCAATATATGCTGTCAGTTGCTTACAGTTAACAGACACATGTCTGCTAGTGAGCCGCCTTTTTATCATTAACAATCAATTTTTTAACAATCGGAAGTCTACAATGGGATGATCTACTGTTACTTGGCGGCGACACACTAGCGTGTGTCTAGATAGCATGCCTAACAGATAACGGCCTAATAGAACATTTCGGCCAGAAGGGTTAATTTTACGAAAAATTCATAACCTTTTCTGAAGGAAATTTTATTCTAAGCATAATTAGTAACTTTTTTTTCGATTGGATGAACGGTTTAGGCGCGGTTTAGACGCAAAAAACTGCTTTTTGGTCGCCATTTTTGGACGCCATCTTTAATTCCGGGCTTAGGAAGAGAACTTCGACTTGGCACCGGACAGATTCTGATTCAGCATGCTCAAATTAGGTTAAAATCGCCCGGTGCCAAAATGTCTCAACATTTGCCGTTGAACTCATTTTAGAGCGTCTTTTCTGGGGAAAGTCGTCCTGTCTATAAGCGCTCAAGATCAGCAGCAGCAGCAGCAGCCAACAATTAAATTGTAACAATTAAAGTTTATCGTTCCAATTAAAAGTAACGTTTTTTCATTATTCGTGGACGTGGGATGTCTTATTTTATTTTATTTAATCTTACAGGAGTCTATCAGCCTCAGCGCTATGCACTCCTTCTGCAAACTTACTCTATCTTACACTAAAATTAAAACTATACATAGAGCCAAACAACATTTTAGAACAACAGTCTTCTAACACCACCACAGTCCAGTTCCGAGCCTACGCTAGGAAATGCCCAGTTGCCGCACAAAACCCCAGAACTGTCCGGAGACCGACCCCTGTGCTCCTGGCACTAAACGGGACACCCAAAACGTTGCCGCAACCCCTTAGGCCCACCCGCCTACACTCTAACAAGAAATGCCTCACAGTCTCATCACCCTCCTCACATTCATACAGTGGCGAGTCCCTCCACCCAAGCCGACACATGTGGGCATTGAGGAGCGCATGCCCCGTCCTAAGACGGGACAGGACCCCTGCCTTCCGTCTAGAAAAACGTCCGAGGGCCACCGGGACTGACACCAATGGGTGCAGAGCAGGTAGGTGCCTACCATTCGGACCACTATCCCACTCCTCTTGCCACTCGGCCGTAGAAAGTGACTGCAAAACAGGATACAGATCCCAATGGGCTAGGGTACACAAGACCTGATCAAGCCTTCTGCTCTAGAGAGAGCATCAGCAGCCTCATTCCCATGAATTCCACTGTGGTCTGGAACCCACCAGATGTTAACCCTCGTGCACCACCCGCCGAAGCTTAACCCCGAATTCAAGCGCCAGCGGATGTCACACCCGCAGCAACTGAAAGGACTGCTTGAGAAAGGAAATCCCCGCGGCAGAATCCGAAAAAATTCCCAAACGAGGCACACGATGGTCCAGACCAACGTCAAGTGCGACAGCTAGTGCCACAAGCTCCCCACAAAGCTAGAAGGGACAAAGGAAAGCCGTCGCGAATAACACTGCTTAAATTCCTGGACAAACACCCCCACCCCACCTGACCATGTATCCCGACAGAGGGAGGCATCACAGAAAATGCGAACCTCACCATCTACACTCTCACCATAGGACCTCTGCTCAGTTTGAAACACCTCAACCAGCCCACCACACCACTCCCAGGGACATGGCAGTCGCACGACCATGGGCAACCGGAAGCTTCTGAGACATCCTCTACCCAGCAAGGAGGCACCCAAGCCTAATAACCTAAGCGCTGCCGTGCAAGCGGTCCCAGCAAGCCGTAGTCGCAGACAATCCTTGCAACAGGGTCTGCCCCACCCCTAGCAACAGCCCGAAGGCAAACTGCGGCCAACAACTCTCTTGCCCTAACACGGACAGGTTGCTCACCAGCCTCTACCAGTAAGGCCAGCACTGGGGTAGAAGGCAAGCACCCAGTAACCATCCGCAGGCAAGCGTTGACAGGAACTTGCACCCTCTCAAGAGCCCTCCTGCTTGTGGACAGGAAAGGCAGATGGAAGTCTGCAGCAACCCTGATATACACCCTGTAGAAGGTAGACAGGACTGCACGTCTAGCCAAAAGCCTGTTGGAGGACAGGGCCTTGAGGGTCCTGTGCCGCGAGACCAATGCCTCCCTGACCACCTCAACCTCATCTGCCCATGACAACTGGCAGTCCAGCCGGACACCAAGGTAACGGACGCTCTGGGAGGCAGTCACCACCACTGAGCCCACACGCATCGTCACCGGGACAAACGGGCAGCGAGAGAAAACTAGAAGTTCCGTCTTGGCCTGAGACAGTGCCAATTCCCTAGCTGCCAAAAACTCCTGCCCCGTGCAACAACCACCTCCAACTCTGCCAAGAGAGAGGGTACATCCCTGCCGACCACCCAAACTGCGACATCATCGGCGTATGCCACAACATTGGTCAACAGAGCTAGCTCCTTCAAAACCTCATTGATAGCCACCGCAAAGAGCAGAGGGCTCAGACAGCTACCCTGGGGTAAGCCATGATCCGTGCTACTAACGCTGGACCAATAGCCACCCACTCTGGTTGCATAGCTCCGGTTGCGCAACCAACCCAGAATGGCAGTGACCAGCTGACCACTGACACCCATGTCCCAGAGGGACGCCTCCACCCAATCCAGGTCAACTGTCTCATATGCGGCCTTGATGTCCAGAAACACCGCCACGACAGTGCAGTTCTCCATCCAGGCTTCTCTGACGCTCGACTCCAGAAAGAGAATAGCATCCTGGGATAGCTTACGGAAACCGAACTGCCTGTCAAACAGCCAGTCACCGCACTCCAGATGTGCCTCCAGACGACTCGCCAGCATGCGCTCGTAAACCTTGTGAACGCAAGAGAGCAGGGCAATGGGCCGGTAACTAGTAACCGTGGAGCGAGGCTTCCCTCTGCCCAGGACTGGGGTCAGGATAGAGAAGAGCCAAGACTCCGGGACCGGGGCCCCGGCAAACCTAGTTTGCAGAAAAGCGAGAAGATCCTGGCATGCCTCAGCAACTAGACCAACCAACTGCCCGTAGGAGACTCTATCTACCCCTGGCGCACCACCGACCCTACAGGATGCTAGAGCAGCATCTAGTTCAACGCACCCCAACGGGCAGTCCGTGTCCGGAGCAGACCGAGGATGAGGACCAAGTCTGGGCCCCAAAGGGGAGCCATACACTGCAGAGAAATTTCGCTGGAACTCTTCCGCCATCCGTGCACCCCGCAATACCACCCCGTCCAAGTCAAAAACCCAGGACACCACAGACTTCCTATCGAGAGGCCGCAACAAGCTCCAAATCTGGGATGGCCGGCTACCATGAGAAATATCCTCACATAACCGACGACCATACTTGAGTTTCTCACTGCGGAGGATAAACCGTGTCTCGTCCGACACTCCGCAGAAAAAGAACCACCGAAAATCCGAGGGCTGCTTGCAAAACTTCCTCCACGCACAGTGCCTGTCACGCACAGCAATGGAACAGGCCCTGGTCCACCATACTGGCTGTACCCGGCCCCGCAGACCATGTCTCCTGCGACGACCCGACCACCCATCTGAGTTACCCCACCTGGCCATCCACGGGGCAAAGTCACCCAGGATATCCCCAAGGGCAACTGGACACCCCTCGGGAGTGAGACCACTGGGCTGCCAGGAGCTCCAGTCTCCACCTCTGGAAAGCGCTACAGGGAAGTGGTTGCTGCCCCTGAGGTCATCCGAGACACCAAGAGAAAACTCCTCAGACACACAACTAGAGCAAATGAACAGATCTATCACGGATTCCTGGAATACCCCGCCGTACCTCCTAAAGAAAGTTGGAGACCCGTCATTCACCACTACCAGGTCAAGTTCCTCCAGCGACGACTCAATAGCCTACCCCTCAAGTCACACTTTTGGTTGCCCCAACTCCAATGGTGGGCGTTGAAATCTCCCCCAATGACAAGCGGCCCTGGGAGCGACTTCACCCATTCAACCCACTCCACCCTACGGACTCCCCCAGTTACGTGAACCGCTACACATGTCACCTAACCTGAGCCCCACCACACCCGGACAACACATGAATCCACACCCCCCCCCCCATACAGCCCCGGGTAGCTACCGCAACACAAGGCAAATGATCACTGACTAGCATTTGCACATGGGAACCACCACCCCCTGTAAAAGCAACATAGCCCGACATTGACAACAGCACCCCTGGGGGAAGACGAACCTCCAAAAGGCCTAGAATGCTAGATCGATAACAAAGCTCCTCCACCTCATGCAACTTAGTTAGAACCCCCCCCCCCTAGTGTTCCAAGTACAAAAAACAAACAATTATATGAATCGGGCAACACACCCTATGTCCCCGGCCCATCTTCCACTACACCTCCTACAACACTCCAGACACCTGCGATAAATCAAATTCAACAACCACACTGTTTAATAGGGTGGAGTGCTTTCTATGGTAGAAAAAACTTTTTTTTTATTTCGAATCGGCTAGGTGAAGAAAAGTTGCCTTTTGGCCTCCTTATTACTCTCCCAAAAGCAAAAAATTCTTAAAAATTTTCAGAGGTGCCCCAAGGGGTCCAAAGTTTGTAAATTCCATGAAAATTAGACGTTTTTCTCGAAATTTTCTGTAAGTCACCACATTTGAATTTAAAATTGGCGATGTGACCAGAAGATGCCTTATAGCATCAATTTTGCAAGCAAAAAAAATTGTTGACCTTGCACTAGATTAAGAAGTGCCCAAGAATCACCAAAAAATGGAATTTTACACAGTATAAAGCAGATGAACTCGCTCATGCCCCATTGCCACAAAACCGCAAAAACGCCTACCAATATATCTTTGGTGTTGCTTCTGCGTTTGTGAGTGTGAATCTGGGGGTGCTGGCCTTGTAGCCAGGATTCCAGCAGAATCGAGCACCTACAAAAATGTTGGGCGCAAAATCCTATTGGGAAGTACTATTTTGTCTAGTTTTTGTTTGTTTTCCCCTATTGTGTCTGATCTGCAACATGTTTAAAGGTTTTTTGTTTTGTTTTAGATTGAATGCTGAGCTGAACATAACTGAAAACAGTGAGTGAACAGAAATACAGACTAACAATAACTAATAACTATGGCGGGAACAATGCCAGTCAAACCCAAAACAAGACAAGTGAGCAAATGTCCTGTTTTTGGCGTTCCAGCAAAATTGCCTGAAACAGTATTGCCAATAAACGCTGACGTCATTAAGTATTTCTGCATATTCATGAGGAAATAAAGCAAGGTAAACCTGCTGCCAAAGATCTTACAGTTACGGATGTTGCAGAATGTGTTGCTTGTGGAATTGATTGTTTATGGCGCAAACTTTCTATACCAATTATTTCCCATAAAAGTTTAGTGGAGAAGATAAAGTTGCATCACAGCAAGTACCGTAATTTACGAAGCCCAAATGATTCTAAATATTTAGCAAAGCTTCAAGACTTTTTCAAAGAGACTATTGCAACAGCACAACGATCAGATACACTGTATCTGCCACACTCTCTGGCTAGATTTGGAAGTTCTGTACGCATCCAGGAAGCCGAAGGAAATTCCATTGTTGCTACAATATCATTTATTTCAGATGGGATTGGGAACTCAGAAGCGGAGGACGATGCTGTAATCAGAACAGAATCAGCACCAATTTCACATGTTTAATCTGCATAATCCAACATATCAATATCATATTCATAAAGGTTAGCTTTAGAATTAGATGGTCCGAGAACAGAGTTGCAAGTAGCTTTGGCAAACGTTCTGTTTCTTTTTCTTTTTGTTGTTTCATTTCTTGACGTTTCTTGGTTGTATTTCCATCAATTCTGCCAATCATCATATTACTGGTGCGTCTTTGGTCGAGTAAAAATACCCTTTCATTGTTAGGCACTTTCTTTGCTTTCTCACATTGGCACAAGGACATGTCTACACACTTGCATGCAGAAATATCAAACAATTGAGACTACGCCTCCTTGAAGAAGTCTTGAAGCTTTGCTAAATATTTAGAATCA
This sequence comes from Lithobius niger, assembly GCA_023313725.1. Classification (NCBI taxonomy): domain Eukaryota; kingdom Metazoa; phylum Arthropoda; class Chilopoda; order Lithobiomorpha; family Lithobiidae; genus Lithobius; species Lithobius niger. The sequence goes on along the minus strand of JAHWFP010069758.1, from coordinate 5,575 downwards.
TTTTGCATACCCTTGTAGGGATTCAGTAAATTACGGTACTTGATGTGGTACAACTTTATCTTCTCCACTAAACTTTTATGGGAAATAATTGGTAAAGAAGCTTTGCTCCATAAACACTTAATCCCACACGCAACACGTTCCGCAACATCCGTAACTGTAGGATCCTTGGCGGCAGGTTTACCTTGCTTCATTTCCCCACGAATATACAGAAAATACTGCATGATGTGAGCGTTTGTTGGCAGCACTGTTTCACGTATTTTTACTGGAGCACCAAAAACAGGACACTTGCTCACTTGTCTTGTTTTGGGTTTGACTGGGATTTTTCCGGCCCTAATTATAAGTTAATGTATTTCTGCTCACTCAATGTTTTCTGTTATGTTCAGCTCAGCATTCAATCTAAAACAAAAATAAAAAACCCTTAAACGTGTTGTAGATCAGACACAATAGTGGAAAACAAACGAAAACTAGACAAAATAGTACCTTCCAATAGAATTTCGCACCCAACACTTTTGTAGGTCCTCTATTTTGCTGGAAACCGGGCTACAAGGCCAGCGGCCCCAGATTCACACTCACAAACGCAGAAATAACACCAAAGATAGGTTGGTAGGCGTTTTTGGGGTCTTGTGGTAATGGGGCATGAGCGAGTTCATCGTCTTTACATTGTGTAATATTCCCATTTTTGTTGATTCTTGGGGTTCCTTGGGGCACCTCTTAATCTAGTGCAAGGTCAACAATTTTTTTTTGCGTGCAAAATTGATGCTATAAGGCATCTAATGGCAGCATCGCCGATTTTAAATTCAAATGTGGTGACTTACAGAAAATTTCGAGAAAAACGTCAAATTTTCATAGAATTTACAAACTTTGGAGCCCTTGGGGCACCTCTGAAAATTTTTTTAGAATTTTTTGCTTTTGGGAGAGTGATAAGGAGGCCAAAAGGCAACTTTTCCGCATATAGCCGATTCGAATTTTAAAAAAAGTGTTTTTCACTCCACCCTACTGTTTAAACTGTTGCAATCAGACCCCTCCAGAGCCACAGCACCGGCCACCGCAGCAACATCATCGTTTCCCGTAACGCAGGTTACTTCCACACACTCCGCACCACTACCACAGCTATCACCAAGATCACCAGCAGCAATGGGAATGACCACATCCGCTGCCACCTCCAAGCACATAGCATCACCAAGGTCAAGAGCCTCTGCCCCCTGAGGTGAGGGTGAATCCGTAGCATGAGGAATCTCACACTCCACACTACCACTTCCACCACCACTGCCAGCCTTACCCTCCACGCTAGGCTCACCCAAATCTGCCATCTCCCCAGAATGTGTGACATCAACATCTAGAGCATCAAATTGGTTGCAGCTCAGAACTTGCACCTTTTGAGATGGAGGCAAATTCACCAGACGAGGACGCTTTTTGTTTCGCCTCCTCCGCTGCTGCGACCACTCACCAGATGAGGGTGGGGGGGCCCGTGGAGGCACCCTCTTCAACAACACAATCTGACTCCACAACCACACCACACATAGGCTCAGAGGCACGACTAACTGGAGTGACTGGACGCATGCCATCCTCCCCACCATCGCCACCTTGCACATCAGCTCTAACATTGGCCGCCTGACGTTCGGCGCGACCCCGGACGTGTGCACACGGGGCCTGCCGAGGGAATGCAGAATTGCAGGAGGCACAAAACACATTCGGACAATACTGACTCACGTGACCCCACGTTCCACAACGGAGGCATCGCGGAGCCCTGTCGGCCACAGACAGCAACGTCGGAACACCATTAACACCTACAATGTCAGGCACGTCGTCGAGCACCACAGAACTTCTAAGTCGGAGCACCACAGCATACGAGGATGGCTTGTTTTGGTCAGAAGAATTTAAATCACTTCCCCGCCTAACGTAAATCCCGTCCTCAACCAGAACCAAAGTACCATTGTTATCAATATTGTCATTGTTGGACTCACTAACACTATTGATCGGGCGGGCGGGTTTGGGTTTTCTCAAACGTGCCCTGCTCTCTCTAGAGGTTTGTCACCCATTGGTTTTGGAGATTGGGTGGAAGCTTTTCAAGGCCAGGGAAGGTGGTATTGACGTATCGATTCAGTGGGTGCCGGGTCATGCTGGCATCTACGGCAATGAGGCTGCCGATGGTCTTGCCCGTCAAGGCACGGCATCCAGGGTTAGTGTGGTTAGCTTCTTGGTGGGCCCTCAGGACCTGCGTCCTGTGCTGTCAGCCAAGGCTGGAGAAGAGTGGCAGGCCGAATGGCGGGATGGTGCTGTGGGCAGGACACTGTTTGGTATCCATCCGGAGGTAGTGTCGGGTAGCGCACTTGCAGGGCTTCCTCGTCGAGATGCTGGACTGCTGTCCCGCCTGCGAACAGGTCATGTGTTGTTGGGTGCCCACATGTATAGGCTCGGTTGGAAGACCACCCCGTTCTGTATGTGTGGGAAGGAGGAGACAGTGAGCCATTATCTGTTTGAATGTACTCTATGGGATGGGCTTAGGCGGCCACCACTTTTAGGGGGGAACAGCGCTGCTCTTGTGGTCCATCCAGACAATGTCAGCACTCGTCGCACTTTACGTGCTGTTATCAGGTTTTGTAGGGCGACGGGTCGTTTTGAGTGTTGACAGTTTTCTTACCAGCCCGGAGGCTGGTCTCTGGGGTTTGCTAGTGGGTGGAGTTGAGTTGTGTTATGGCATATGTGTGTGGTAGTGTAGTTTGTCGTAGTGTTTAGCTATGTTTATCGTGAGCGCATGGTGCCAGACCACTAGGCTCAAATAAAGAATAAAAAAAAAAAAATAAAAAACTATTGATCGTAACACTCACATTGCTGCCATTGTTAACATTGGTAGGGCCCTGGTTCAATGGTAGAGCCAAACTCCCGTCATTAGCAGTCGACACACCAAACAAATTTAAGTCTACTTCGTCAATACCTCTCTGCTCTGCCAACTCCAGCACCCGATCATAAACAGCAACTGACACTAAGCCAGAGTCAATATCTCGCTGCTCCAGCACCCTATCTCGTTTCAAACTCACTAAGAAGCTCTTGACTTTTTGCTTCTCCGCCATTTATTTTTTGGGGATGTCTTTGCAACGGTGCATAACAATTCTTGGTGCACGTGTTATGTATTTCAAACTTTCGTCTACAACAGTTAACTGGATGGGTCAAATGAAAGACCCCGTGTGTTAGCTAAACCCGTATAGTTTTAAACCAACTAAGCTACGTTTTTAATAGGCCTGGAAATTAGTAGCAATTAACGATAAGGTAACTATTTGCTTCGTAGATGTAGGCTTTCAGAGCTGAGCTGACTTCTTTCAAAGTAAGCAGCGACAATCATTGCGTGTGCGACCGTCGACACTCAAAGGGTTTCAAAGGGTTTAACGAGCGTTAACCACTCCTGGACATCTGCCCGAAGCCCTAAGGCCCTATGTCCGTCGACACTCGGTAAATGAACAACAATTAGAATTGCGACAATTATAACGACAATCTGCCTCATTTGGTTGTGGAATGTGGCATTGTCGGCCTTATGACTTTGGTTGATCAGCGGACTTACTTGCTTACTGAAGGCTGGATTTCTCAGTGATTGCGTTTTTTTTTAGACTTCAATCAAACTATAATCATGTGTAGGAGATCCTCTAATAAAGGAAAACTGGGCATGTTAATTTTTCATTTTTAAAAAGACAGCTACATTTTCGATCCTCATTACCAACTCGGCTACGTTTAGACGTCCACTTCATCTCTAAACGTCCAAATCGTCAGGTTCAAATTAGGCCCAATAGGTCTAAAATAGGTTCAATAATCATAACTAGCTGTGGTCTAGCTGGTTCCCGCATGCGCGAGTACGAGCAAAATACTATAATGGGCATCATGGAATGAAAACGGCTTTCGACTGCACCTCCCTCCCGTCCTCCCCCCCCCCCTCCGTCCTTCCAGTCCTTCCCTGTTGTGTACTCTGAATTTCTCCCGACACCTCCACCCCCACGGAATCGCCGGTGTTTGGTCTTGTTCGGAAAGTAAATCACGTTTATAATGTAGGGCGCCACTCTTATGCTTAGTAAAGCTGAATCCACCCAAAACCAAATCTGGCATAAGAGAAGTTGGCAACTTTCCAAAAGGGGTCGGCCTTTAAAAGTAGTGATATCATTCAACTAGGGACCAAGTTAATCGCACAAACTTATAGTTCAAAGTTAAATTAAAACTTGGAGATTGCTACTCGAGGTAGCAATTTTCAAGTTTTCATTTAACGTCCAAAGTATTAGTCTATTCGGTGTGATTAACTTGGTAAATAGGATTAACCTTGGCGGCCTTTCCCTGGTTGAATGATACCATTACTTTCAAAGACCGACCCTTTTTGGAAACTTGGCGGCTTCTCTTATACCAGTTTTGGTTTTGGGTTGATATCACATCTTTTATAGGACTGTGAACGTACCGAAGGTCCCAGGGTTTTATCTTCATCTCTGTAATTGTTTTTTCGGAAGGAATTTTTTGTCTATAAATTTTAACATTTATATTTAATCGTATGTAGTCATGTACGTGTAAAATTCCATCCAAAAGGAACACTAACATTATTAACATATAATATTATCTGCTTGACGGCGACGCATAACCAATACAAACTTCTTTAAAAAAATATTATTTTTTCAACTTGAATGAATCCTGTGCTCTTCTTTACAGCAAATTATTCCTTTCGTGTTCGTGGGGCGAATAATTCAGTTTGGATTCGAATACCGTAAAAAAAAAAAAAAAAAAAAAATCTTTGCAATAAAACATACTCCGCCTCTTAGTGAATCATCTATTTACAACAACAATGTACTATTTTGCTAATTAAGTACTGAAACGATAAGCGTATAACATTTAAGCATGTTACAATCTACTGGTGGATGGTTCAACAACAATTTTGCACTTACGTGCCATTTCAGGGCCACGTGCTTCCAGCTGTAACCCCATTTTACAAAATGGCACTTCCTCATATGACGAAATTCATATTTGGCAACTTTTCCTACTGAGCTATGTACTGGTGTCTTTATATCCTTTGAGAATTAACATGGGAGTCTGCGGATCAGCTGGTTACTAGCTAGATACTAGTAAAACAAATCAACGCTACTGTGGGGACTTTTGCTCCATAAAGAACACGTTTCCACAATTTTGTTGACATTTCGCGTCAAAATTTAAGGGACCAGATCCCTAAAACCAGTCCTCAACCTCTGCATACAACCTTTGCGCACAAATTAAAACGAAACCATATTTCACAAGGCAGGAGTTCACATCCGCAACCAGCAGCATTCGGCTCCGCCCCCCCCCCCAAAAAAAAAAAGTAATAACAACAAAAAAGGACAAAGCATAACCGCACAGGACATTAAACCGTCCCCGCCACCACTTACCAAGCTACTCGACGAATGTTACGCAACTTTGGGGCGAATCGTCTCCAACAAAAAGTGGCCCCTGGTCACCGACTGGCCTCTACAGCCACCAGGGAGAGATAATGATAATACTGCAGCGTTCACACTAGACATTTCGTGCTCACGAACTACGAAAACATTTACATTTATACATTTATCGGTAAAAGTAGGCT
>JAHWFP010069755.1:30505-44662 GCA_023313725.1 Lithobius niger | reverse complement strand
GCGGGAGTGTAAAATAGAAATAAACGTCTTTATTGTTTCTGTTAAAAAGGGGAGAAAATACTTATGTGAAGCCCCGGCATACATTACGTTTACACTACGGAAATTGTGTATGTAGTTATTCGTCTGCTAATATTTTAACGAGATTACACAATAATGATCGTTTGGCTTCGCAGCGCTTGCACTATGTAAACAACGCAAACAGGATAGGAGTCATATGATGACGAATTAACAACTTTATTAGGAAACGAAATAATAAAAGAACATAATGCAATGTAGCTATGCGTTGATCAAATAAGTCGCTGAAATAACCAAGCATTTTATGGCTAAAACACCGGCCAGTTACGTACTCAAAATTATGGTTGGTGGTGGTCGTCCGTTGGACTGGTACCGAAGCGGTGTTTGCTGTATAACAACTGCCGACAAACCCGTAGGCCTACAGCTTGAACTGACTTGTCCTCGTAAATAATAAACAACCGTAAGCATCGAAAAATAGCTGGCGCAGACGTTGAGACCAAAGAAGAACAATTGAGAATTTCACGATATTATCAGCCGCCGGGTCGTGCATAGAAGCCGTACTTACTCGTTACCATGGTTACCATTTTGAGCTAGCGATGGCCGTCCGGCGTCTAGTGCTCATTTTCAGTTATATTGTCGATTGGAATTCCGTAGCTTAATACACATGAACACACTTTTTACGTTCGGAGCGGTCCGACTTACGTTTTATAATTAGTATTCATTAATTTGTTAGTCCCGAGTTGCGTCGATTCATTAGATCGAAAACGGCGGCCATGTTGGATCCACAGATCACAGAAATACGTGACGTCGGTGGGGCGCCTAAGCATAGAGTGTGACGTCACAAGAGCTTTTTACCGCAATATCCGAAAAGTGTCGGAATAGACCGGTGTGGTTCCCTCTCTGGAGTCTGGTGTAACAATATAATATATCTAACTCTATTAGTGCCGCTACCAAGGCAATTGACCAAGGCCAACTAGATAGTAGCTGCGTTCCTCGCTCCTCTGTTTGAACATGGAACGTAGCTTCAATCCCAGTTTGCTTTGGCTGGTACGTTCCTGGTGCCACTCCGGTGTAAAAATATAATTATTATATCTAACTCTATGGTGCCACTTTCTGTCGGTGGATGGCGGCGCTAAGGAGACGGCTTTAGGTCCAACGTTCCTCATGTTGAAGCCTTGCGAAACAAAGGCTGGTGGTAAAATTGTGTTGGAGACTCCTTCTTCATGCCGCAACTGTTAATACAGAAGACTACGCTTTGTTAGCACGATTGGAGGTTTATTCGTAAGTATTAAATTTTGTACTTAAGTTTTATTAAATAATGTTGGGGCACGTTGTCAATAATGGGATAGATGGATACGATGGCTTACCGTAATATATTCTTAGATAGGAGGAGTATAGTCTCTTCGGATGGGACTAGTAACAGTTTGATGTATACCTAATTGTTTAAACAGTAAACAATTCGTGGACAAAGACATGATGGGGTTAGTGCCGATGAATGCAACTTTTTCCCGCAGAGCAGAGAAACATGGAAAGAGAATGTAGCGAGTGCCTTCCGCGTGAATCACGATTAATGACTAAATTGCCTTTAGAAAATTCAGGGAAACCGTGTGAAAGTGGTGAGTGTGGAAAGGCCCTTGCCAATACAATTTGAAGAAGGTGGCACGTAGGCTAGCCTACTAATTGCTACGTACTTGCACACAGTGGAAAGAAACTCTTTGAATGGGATTTGTACGGAAAGGCCTTTCCTGACAAGTCGAATTTATCACGACCACGTGCTTTACACACAGTGAAAAAAAAAAGCCGTTTGAATGGCGTGAATGTGGCATGACATTTACGCTGAAATGTGATTTAACGTAGCACGCACTTTTACACAACAGAAAGAAACTTTTAAATGTGGTGAATGTGGAAAATCAAACACGCACGTGTGAAACATGTCACTCACATGTACAGAGTGGAACAAAACCTTTTGAATGTTGTGAACGTGGAGAGAATCTGGCAACATCTGGTGTTACTAGCACTGTCTAGCGCTTGCTTGCATTAAGCGATGGAATGCACAATGCAGTAATTGTTTTTAACAAAACAAACAAGCCACAAGCCTTCTTAATTATTAAGAAAAAGTTTGGTACGTTCTCGTGCACCTGGGCGCAAGCTGTAAAGATTAACAGTATCGCTGCCGCTAGATGGCGCCACAGTATTTTTGTATGATTTTCAATTGGTGATAGTGCCACTTACCGATGCTTGCACTTCTCTTCTGCACAGCAGGGAAATACCTTTCGAATATGGAAAGGCCTTTGTGCGCAAGTCTGGCTTAATGTGGCACGCATGTTCGAAAGTGCAGAGTGCCGTACCAAGGAACGTCCAAAGTGCTTGTCGAATGAATCCGTTTGACGTTGGTGCGTGTGGGAAGGCAAGTCAAGTTTTCACGGCACGTGAAATCCCGTTTGACCACTAACTTTAATATCTTAAAAGTACATGCATCCAGGTTCAGGCACGGAACTAAATTTCTACCGGGAACCCCTCAGAGGGGACCCTATATACGGTGGAACCCCCTCTACTTCGTTTACCAATTGCTTTCTTACGCTTCATGCAGAAATAGAGGAAAGGAAACTTGAGAAAAAAATAAAGTGAAGATACATTTTCAAAGAAAGTTATTAAAAGATTTCTTGTCTGATTTGCGGGGAGCCCTGGACGAAGGGGCCCACCGGGAAATTCCCGATTTCCCTGTGGGCCAGTCCGTGCCTGTCCGGGTTGGCTTTCTTGTATGGCTTACTTTTGCAACATTTAATTGAGTTAATTTAGTAATAGATATCCGTGAGCTATAGCCGGTTTAACGGCGATATTTGCTCATTTGTGAGAAATGGCTAGTCCTATATCGAGGGAGTGGAGGGAAATCGCACGAGCGCTTGTGCGAGTGTATTTTCTTTCACCCCCTCGATATTGGACTAGCCATTTCTTGCAAACGAGCAAATATCGCTGTTAAACTGGCTATAACTCACAGATATGAGATTTAATGGTAAGTTGTGACGTCAAGCTAACATATCGTCTTATTTGAGATTTAAAAAAAAATTTATTTTAAAATTTTATTTGTGAATCATCATGGATTTAAGAAGGTTAACGTACGACTGATATGTAAATTCCTGAACTGGAACTTCCGGGTTAAGCTTCCTGTCTTACGAACGTCTCACGTACGGGAGGACGTCCCCGTTACCCAGTCCCAGTCACCAAGTTTTGTGTTAAGGTAAAACCGCATTTTTTCTACTTTATTAGTTAAAATAAGATAAGAGTATACATGCGCTATTCGCTTGAGTCTCATAGGTTTCTAGGTGCATTTACAAGTGTCAGTAGCCTAGTTTTCGTGCCGTCGGAACGAAAGGTTGCTTGGTTGGACCATTCCTACATAGGTGGGGGTGGGGGGACCTAGCATAGTATGTGAGGTTTTTTTTTTTGGTGTTAGTACGAAAAATGTAGCAGGTTGCAAATGTGCCTGTTTATGCTGGTTGCAATTAGGGTGAGCTGGTTGAATTTGTGTTGTGTACGGTGGTTTTGCAAAGTCGGTCATTATATGTCACAGATGGTGGAGCAGGGGTTGTGTAGACCCCAAAACAGTGTTAGAATATCTAAAACGTGTGGGTTATCAAAATACCCACGGTGACGTGTGTGGGTTTTCAGATTAACCGTATATAATGGCTACACTTTTAGTGAGGGAATGTGTTAGCGTGACATCACCACCGTGCATTAAATTTAGTTTATTAGCCTAATTAAATTAACTCACTGCTCCTCGTAGCCCACCTTATCCTTCATGAGAACACGAGAAGCGAGTCTCTCCGTGCTCTCCAACAACTGAATGTCTTCCCTGTAGCCAGGGAGCCCATGCTGCACTGGAGACCTTCATAAGTGGCCAGATGAGAACCTTGTGGACTTTAGCAAAGATTTCAGGAGAAAGCCTAGACAAGTGCCTGGAACGGAAGTCAGCCATTCGCTTGCCTTAGCAGCCGCCGCAGCATATTGCTTGCTTAAGCCTGGTTTATGCACACGCGAAGTGTTGTTTATGCACGAGCGAAGCAACCAAGCAAACCTACACGTGCGCAGAAAAGCCAACAGGTGATAGACTCAAATCTATCGCTTTCGCTTCGCTTGGGACAGGCAACGAAGTACGGGCGTTATGTCATGACGAAAGAGCCAATCAGCGTTTAAATCTTACGAACTCGTCAACGAAGCTATCGGAGAGAAACTACAAGTTTAAAACAAAGCCAGGAAATATAAAAAGTATTGCAGCGCGACTGAATACATAGAAATGATTGGAGAAATGCTTGTACGGTCTGGGAAATTAAAGCAATTCATTCAGCTTAAGTAATTACGCGTCGATGTGTAGCACTGGTTAGCACAACGCAACTACACGTAACAAACATAAACTAATCGAAACTTCGAAAACTTGTAATGTTTTTTTAACGGATTTTGTTGATAGTTCAGTTTTAATTACGTTACTTACGGATTTTGGGTGTAGGTAAAAGAACCAACAATAGTAGTACATTTCTGGTTTATGATTTTAGATACAGCTAGCTACGTTTAGCTCTTTACATGTAGCAGGATTTGTGCGTCCCTAGCGTTACAAGCGTTTATGCACAAGCAACATTCACGCACACATTGGTTGTATTTTCTTTCGCGCAACGTTGTTGCTTCGCGTGTCCATAAATATGATAAGGCCTCTTTGTGGCACAAAAACGTAAAGAAGCCTTATCATATGGACCATAAGAGACTCAAGGCTACCGACCAAATCAAGGACCTGAGCGTTATTGCGGCGTCCGATCTGTCTGTAAGCAAGTAAAGTGCTGCGACTGCTGGTAAGGCGAAGCGAATGGCTGGCTTCCTTTCCAGGCATTTACCTAGGCTTTCTCCTGAAATCTTTGCGAGAGTCCACAAGGTTCTTATCCGGCCACTTGTGGAGTTCTCCAGTGCAGCATGGGCTCCAACCTTCACGAATGTGAGTTGTGTGGCACTCGCCATTTGGCCGGTAGACGTTAAAATGCACTCGCCATTGTCCAGTATCTCCTCGCCATGTAGGAACAATTTTAGCAGTTGTGCTACTACTTAATGCTTAAATATTGTGTGCAATAATCTAACTCCAATCAACTAAAGTGGCTAGCAACATTGTTGCACACTTGTTCGGAGAGCCCTTGTAATCCTGCACGCAATGCCGCAAACTGCTTGTTTCTAGTTAATATGGTTCCTAAGATATGACAATTTAGGCATCTGGGTTTGTTAATCAGTTGTCATTTTGGCGAGTAGCTCTAAAAACCTAGTCGCCAACTGCTGAATGTTCCTCGTCGTTTGGCGAGTGGCGACCGACATTGGTGAAGGTTGATGGGCTCCCTGGCTACAGCGAGACATTCAGTTGTTGGAGAGTGCGCAGAGACTCGCTTCATGTGTTCTCATGAATGATGAGGTGGGCTACTAGGAGGGGCATGCTAATCAAGTGCTTCAAAATCCTTAAGGGTCATTGCAAATTCGACCCAAATGAGTTCTTCACGATGGCCACCACCATTAACTTAAGAGGGAACTCCCTCATGCTACACGAGCCACACAGTAGACTTAATGCACGGAAACACTTTTTCTCTGTTGCCGTTGTTGATGAGTGGAACAATCTTTCAGACGACCTGTGCAAGGCCAGCACAACCAACTGCTTTAAGGCAATGTTGGACAGGCACATGACGCAGCAGTAATTCCCCCAGAGGGGATGGCTACAAGTCACAGGCTTTCCTGTAATTTGAACTAAACTAAACATGTGTAAATGTTTCAATTTAGGCATTAATTTTTCCGATTTTCTTCCTTGTGAGAAACATTGTTGCTACATTCACTCTAACCTATGCAAATGTAGCAGTAGCTATTTCTTGCATGGTGCTGCTCGATAATAGTGAGAGGGAATGTCGTTTTAATTAGTGGAAGCACCTCCACGAGGCAATACTGGACAAGGTTGTGAGGCAAGAATAGTTTTTCCGCATAGTGTGTAACCAAAATTCATGCAAATCACACATTTGCTGTCTTCCTGTGTCTTGGTTTATTGTGCACATGTTTTGGCATAACTATGACTGGCTAGGCCTACGCGACTGACTAGCACGCTTCACTTATGGCTGGCTGATTGGGTCTTGTCGTCCCCTCGGTCGTCAATGCTACTCTGGCTTTGTTACCTGATAGGTGCACCGAACAGACAAAATCTAACCGATTGTCCTGTCACTACATGTTTTCATTCCCTTTCTTCTCAAAAGAGCAGGTGCGAGTCAGCCATAATAGTAAGGTCAATGCTCGAAAAGTCGTAGATCAGAAAAGGGGTGACATTCTACGCTGTACCCACAAGGGGCACATGAGGAGGATGGAGGCGACTTTGGGGTAGGATCGTGTGGTGGGGTGGATTGGAAAGGAGGTGGGGATGAAGTAAAATTTCTGTTAAATGCGATTAGACATTAAATAAGACGCTAAATTTCTCTGCAAGAAATCAGTGGACCCACTCTATAGAGTTCGCTAGCTGCCGAATTCAAAATGGGCGTTGATAGACCGTAAATACCCCAACCCGTGCAGTTTTGTTAACACATTAACACAAAGCCGCATTGATCAGGGATCAGACGCAGGAAACATGGGCAGTTCCCGCACCGAGAGTACTCAATGAAAGGTGACCACAGCACTCACATGCTGAAATGCACCGGTCCGCATGACACCACAAGCTTTGGACAGGGAAAACCCTAAGCCATATTGCACAACTCAATGAGCCACACAGATAAGTGAGATACTGTTAACGGTGAGACGGGAGACACGGGAAACCAGGCAGTGCTGCCAGAGGATTTACCAGCCAGCCACCAGAGTTAAAGGTGTTAAGGGGTGCAGAAAAGGAAGAGAAACATACAGCGAAGGGTTTGTTTTGAGATGCTAATAATCGCCTTAAAAAGGCATCTACCAGGGATTGCAAGGAAATAGTGACGGCACAAGTCATGCCCAACAGTGGCAAAGCAGCCAGAAGGGAATGATAGAAGCAGATGTATGCCAGAAGGAAGGAGGTGGAAAAGTTACGCATCAGTGTCGAAAAGAGAAAATCAAAGATGATTCTGACTTGGCCAATAAGTCTAAAACGATACAAAAAAAGTTGGCGCTTTGAGCTTATCTTGGGTGTTTAGCGACCTAACTGGTCTGCTTATCTGGCTGCAGTAATTTTGGAGGACAGAATAGGCCTATTCCTGGTTTTTCTAGTCCGTACTTTAATTTGGGATGTGTATGCCTATGCAGTACGGTTTACTACTTCGAAGCACTACTATAAATTCATGATATAATCGTGAGGAAACTCTACTTCAAAAGAAAACACAACTAGTTGTGTTGTAGAAATTTTTGACAGGCACTATTTCGACTCAATATTCGGGTGGAATTACGCTGTCTGGCTTCTTTCAGCCTACTCTACTTTTCTGCTTGGCTCACATCAGATCGATCGTTGCATATGTTCAAATCTTGCTTTCTAGGCCACGGATCTTTAAGGTAGCCTACATGAAAGTGGGGCACCTTACGCCACTTACTTTCAGTTGTAATTGGAAGTTTGGTTGAATTAAGTGGGAATAAGGGGGTGGGAAGGCGGCTGACCATTCATAAGATTTTCTTTTTGGTGTTCCAGGATTGTGACTGTAGTGGCTTCAGATCGATGACTTTATTTTAGAGTGTGACAGCAGGCACTGTACAATAGAATTAGACACAGATATAGGAATACCGTATTCTTCGATGTCTCCCATGGCATGGAGATGCACAGGCTTGTCATAAACTCTGCCAGCATTGAGCCGTACCGTCTCAAAGCAAAAGGGAAATTTCTAAGAGAAAGGAATACCTGGAGGTCTGCTCAATAAAAACTTATTGAAAAAGCTCCAAACACAAACGGACTTACACAAATAGTGCCATCAAGGCTTGGACTCTTTTACGTCAAAAATATTTCTGAGACACTCGGCAGAATCCTGAAGAAACATAGTTTCCAATGCTTTCCCAACAACGGCTAACCTTAAAAAAAGAAGCTACATGCCAACCACAAACAGATGAATGGGGCATCATCAATCAATAAGCACCCAACAGTCGTGCGGTGAGGTACCTCTGTAAAAGAAAAAAAAATACCAGCTGCTCCAGTGGAGCCTTGCCAAAATTACAACACCAGGATCAAGAAAAAAAATCGACGTCAAACAAGAAACTAGTGATAGAACACCGCAAAATTTACAACCAACCAGACAAATGCTGGCCGAACACTGCCCAAAAATTGCCTGGGGAGTCTACTATGTGCCATGTGAACAATATGACAGCGTCTACGTAATTAGAGAAACACGGAGAGGCGTCAATGTCAGAATTTTGGCCCACATCTCAGCCACCAACACACTTAACAGAGAAAACGGAATAGCCAGTCACTGTGAATGTACTAATCACACTATGAACTGGAAGGAGACATCCACAATGATAGTGTCTACTTCTAAAAAAGACATCCATCTGAGCACTAGAGTCAATTAAAATCCTAGAAAGCCAACAGAAAATCTCATGAATCTCCAGCCGCTTTCGTATCCCTTATTCAATTATTCACCATTTAATTTATAGAAAACTCAATCGCAACTGCAAACTAAAATGGCGTAAGGTGCCCCCACTCCCATGTTGCACGCGACCGTAAAGATCGGTGGTCTAGAGAGCAAGATTTGAATAGACGCAACGATCAATCTGATGAGAACAAGTAGGAAAAAAAAACGAAGAGTAGAGAAGGCTTAGAAGACAGTCGGCGTAATGCCTCGCCAAATATCGAGTAGAATCACAATGCAGCTGTTGTTTTCTATTGAAGTGGTTTCCTCAAAATTTTACAATGAATTTCATATGTATTATAAATGTACCTATTATTTTTTTTGTGAAAGTTGAGTTGGTGAGAATTTTATGTATTGCCTTGTCTTTGTGACTGCTGCACGCATTTGCAGTTTCTGCGTATTTCAGCCTGTGTATATGTTTTTGCTAGGTCTTAATCGGTCTATATTTTTATGCTAGAAAAGTCAATAATTCAATGTTTTTATACACATGGACCCTTGGCAGCACTGTTGAAACCCTGACCGAGTCCAAATGACATCTGAAGGGAAAGAGATATGTAACTCGCTCGTGCGCAGCCGCAGTGTGAGTTACGATGGGATCCATTTTTAGGCCAAAACAAAAGCCAGTAAGGAGGGGAAGTAACAACAACAAAACAAGGAAAGTTTGGGCTGCGTACAGACAAAGCGAGACCAAAACATTATGGCAAAGAGAAAATGAAAGAGGGGTTGGGATAAGGGCAATGAAGGGAAAAGGTGGGCAGGCGTTCGGTGAGGAAAACAACACTACATCATCCATCTGATGATGTGGATCGAAAATTCTTGCTGGGGCTTCAAAAACCTATTGCACGATTGTAGCAGTCCAAGAATTGACAGTAACTCAGTTCTGCTGGTTGGAACCGGCGCCTCGTTAATGGCTATTACCCTCACTTCCTTCATTTGATTCTTGAAATCCAAAGTAGTCATGAACTACATTTTTGCTGTGCATCACATTTTTCTGTCTTTAGCCTTGCTTCCTTTTCAGTAAATTAGTGTAGTTCAAATCATGGATAGTCTTCTGCCGGTAATAATGAGATCATTTTTCAGTCATCCTGTTCGCTTTGCATTTTTGTGACATGTTCGATATCTCCCTAAGCCTAAAGATTAATGGTCGCCACTCAATAGATAGTGAGTTTAGTTCGTTTGTTGGCGATCAACTTTTCTCATCATATCCTCATCCTCACTGTATTACTTTTGGGATCCTTCCCTGCCATACCCGTCATATTGCGTCATTTTCCCGGGAAAATGCCTGCAAATCTCCTCGCTTCCGCTCCCACTTCCTCTTTGTCCCACTCTCCTCCATATACCACACTTGCCGCTGACACAGAAGGTTGTCGAATGCGAAGGAAAATGACTAAGATGAAAACGACATAATTAGAAAAGCAACGAAGCGAAATGAAGGCCTGCGCCTACGAGGATTGACTGGCATGTAGTAGCTTCCATGAGATAGAGGCTAGTATGCACACGAATGGCTATGCAGATGGTAACGAAAAGCAGCGAAAAGAAAGACGATGCCCTGTTGGAGGCTAGTTGGCAACGTTGGTAGAGCGCGACAAGATGGTGGCGCATGACGAAGACGGTGGTGTTTGGTCAAGGTGAGTAACGAAAAATGGTTGTACTAGTAAGAGAAATGATCGATGATAGTTAGTTCAAAAATTGGGCAATAGATTGGCTTATTTACTGGGGAGTTTAAGCCTACTAGTACCGACACATTGTTGAAGTTGAAACGAGTTCCACGGATACGTCCGTGAGGCCAAACCACCTTCTATATTAAATACCACTTGTTGAAGTGAGGCGGGTACTAAAGAAAATAGTATAGGAAAATGGTGCGACAGCTACACCCATGGTCTATGACACTGCTGAAAGTGAAAGCAGGAGTAAGTTAGACGCTGCTACGAGAAGAAAAAAAACTAAAAATATCTGGTAGGGGTGGATGGTGGCAAAAACTTTGAGGGTGTGAAAACCGAAAAGGAACCGGGGCTGGAAGAAACGTATGTTCATGCTTCGATTTTGCAAAAACTCCATGTGTTGGTGTGGGAAAGGTGTGATTGAAGTGGTGTAAGACGGGGCTATTGAGTTTCAGTCCCGTATTTTCCCCGTCACCAAGCCGGATGGGTCACTGCGGGTGATTTTAAATCTCAAGAGTCTGAATGAGTACGTGTGCGTGCAGACCTGTGTGTTGAACACGTTGGCAGTGGTGGTGAAACGTAATGTGACTCGATAGATGGATGGCTAATATTGACTTGTCGCAGGCATATTCCGTTCTGGTCAGGCCCGGAAGTTTTCAACATTTACCTGGAAAGGGGCGGTGTACCAGTTTTGGGTGTTGCATTTTGGCTTGGCTTTTTCACCGGGGATTTTTATGGACCCAATTAAGGTGGTGTGTTGGTTTTTGAGACGAAAGAGTATTCTGGTGTTTACCTATCTTTACGATTTCGGAATCATGGGTCGGTTGTGACAACAGGTGTATAGAGATGTGTGCAGGATTCTTGTGACGCTAGTACGGTTAGTTTTCTCCCAGAATCTGGCAGAAAGTAGGTAATTCCGTCTCGTAATGTGTCATTCCTCGGGATGGAGATCGATTTGAAGTGTGGTCGCCTGGTACTTCCCCCGGAGAAGCAACAGAATGTGCTGAGGATGGTTCTGCAGCTGGGGGGGGGAGGGAGGGGGCATCCCTAGTTAATTTACAGCGCCTGCGAGGGTTGTCTGGCACCAGGGGGCCAGACTTCACATGTGATTTTTGCAGGCCGATTTGGGCCTGCGGTTGCGGGGGGAGCCGTGTCGACTGTTTGTTTCTCGTGTGATTCGCAACGTGACGTGCTGTGGTGGTCTACCGTTCTAAATGATCCAGAGGTGTCCTAGGAATGGCCTATGGGGTCAGCGGCAATGGTGCTTTCCACAGATGCATCGGACGTTGTGTGGGGTGCTTCCCTTGGGGACCAAGGGGCTCAGGGCCACTGGGAAGCATCGGAGGTGGTCTTACATATTAATATGAGAGCACTGTTGGCAGTCATTTATGCAGTGCAAAATTTTCAGGTGCAGCTACAGGGCAGGCACGTGAGTGTGTTGTCTGAATACATGACAGCCGTGGCTTACGTAAACAAGCAGGGCGAGACGAGGTCTGCGGCTCTGACTGATCTAGTGAGGTGGCTTTGCAGTCGCAGCAGCGAACTGGTTGCGTACTGGGAGCAGTGTTTGTACCAGGTGTAACTTGTTAGCCGATGGGTTGTCTCAGGAGATCCAGAACAGCTTTGACTTTCAGGTATCCCCGGAGGTGTTTTTGGAGACATTTGCTCTTGGTTCTGGGTTCCAGACATTGATTTATTTGTGTCCACAGCACTTCTCGGTTTGGGTCGTGGGGCAGGTGCCCCAGAACGGAGTTGGTGGACGCGTTCAGCACTTTGTAGTCTGGGGTGTTCCCGTACCTGTTTTCCTTGTACCCCCTGTATGACAAGTGTGTGGGGAAACTGGCCAGAGGACGGCACCAAATAGGTGGTGGTCGTGAAGCCGGCATGGGTAGCGGCTGCCTGGTCCGTGTTGCTATGAGCGGTGCTAGGCTATGGCCTGGCCTGTTCTGTTCGATTTACCTAGAAGGATCGACCTGTTGTGGCCCCCTGTATGCGGAGGATAGGGGTGCCATGGACTATTGGGGCCCGTGGTCATCTGGTGTGTCAGTGCAGCGTAGGATATGCAGGCATAGAGTCGCATCCAGTAGGCGTGACATGGTAGGGTAAGATATGTTTCATTGGCATGTTTTTGAATCTATTCCAAAAGTAACACAGTGGGGAGGCGGCTATAAATGAGAAATAATGATTATGCCAGAGAACTTGTTCTCGCAGAATAATTGGAATTCCTAGAGTAGAATTCAACGAAACTGAGTTACTCAGGTTGCCCTCCCGCCTCCCTGCTCGGAATCTTGGCTACCGTTGTCGCGCATGAAAATAAGTGGCATACGGAGGAGAGAGCATGACAGGGGGTAGACGGGAGCGGAAGTGATAAAATTTGCATGCATTTCCGGGGAAAGGATCCCAAAAGTAAGTTTTGTTGGATCTACTTTGAGAACTTTGTTTCTCCTGCGAGAACTAGTTCTCTGGTTAAATCATTAATTTTTCTACAATTTGGCAACTGCAGCAAGACATCTTTAAAAAAAATATGCAGTTCCTGTAAAATACAACTTGATGCTGAAGCAGTGCAGTCACCAAGAACCTTTTTATGTTATTATTTTCATTTCACCCTCTATAAATCACCAAGTCACCCTCTTTCCCTGTCCATCCAAGCCGGATTTTATGCTTAGCATAAAAGTTAAGTTGGACGGTGCATTGTTTCAGTAAGTTTTCTAACACTCTACAGTTAAGAAAAGTTGATAAGCACGAGTTTAAATAATATTTAAATTACCGTGTAATTTCTATTCAGTTATATTCAGTCCGAAACCTAATATGGAATGAATGTTGAAACTCCCGAAAATATTTCTGCTTCTACTGCCGCATCCGACATGTTAGATAACCTAGCTGTAAAACCGAACTTCTAGTTTTGGTGATCAAATACAAATCGGGAAGGGGGGGGGGACTCAATTGCCAAAAAAAAGCACTAAAGTGTTCTGGAAAACAGCTCTTTAATGGCCAGAAATAGCATTGAAATAACTAAAAATGCTGGAGCTTCCTAGACCCTCTGGAGGATAGTGAAATCTTGCTCCATTTTTTCCACCACATCAAGTAAACATCTTCACATGTCACATTAAAAAATAAATGGTTTAATTTGCTCTGTTTTTTCTGAAAATATGATTACTTAGGATTCTTTAATACAACAGTGTGTCGAGAAGTAAGTTAATTAAATAAATAAATTTAAGCACACAGTGGTAGAGAACTAGAAGGGTGAACCACTTATACTAGTCTGAGTCATTAAGGTTAAAAGGTTAAACTTGGGCAACAAATTCACAAGAATTTTCGAAGGCAATTTTTACTCAATGAAAACTTACAACGACTGAACACACCTGAACTGCCTCTTCGGACGGAGGGTTCCGTGGATGGATTACGCTGAAAACAAAAAACCTTAGTCAACAATCCAACCTTCCTGCTTGTGCTGCCAATTTAAAGAATGGTATGTTACCTGCAGAAAACTTTGGACAATCTTGAAGGTCAAGACAACAATACCAGCTTGAAGCCTACACAACTCCTCTAGCCCCACATGAGTTAATCTCGTGTCGTAAAGAGGTTCTGCATTTACTCAAATTTATTTGGTAAATTTACGTTGGACTGATTCAACCCTGTTGATATATCCCAGGAGAGGAGACCAAACCAAGCACACATACTCCAGAAGTGGTCCCACAACACTTTAAAAGCCCACACTTTAGAATTGCCATTCCTTGAAAGGCTTTAGTAACAATTAAGTTGCAATGGATGGTCGGCTTTAGATTAGTGGCTTTAAATCACCCCCAAGTGATTCATTTCAAAAACTTCAGGGAGTAGCCGCTGGTCTTTAAAACAGTTAGTGGGGAGAAAAGTTTTAGTGACCGACATGGAAAGTCCGACACTTG
>JAHWFP010069755.1:17696-30495 GCA_023313725.1 Lithobius niger | reverse complement strand
TCTCCGAAACAATCAATTGCGCGCACCGCTAAGTGACAAGAAGGGCAAACTGTATGCACACCCAACATAAGTCGTTGGGAAATTTGAACTGGTGGATAGTCGAGGGATTACACTGCATATCGTTCAAAGAAATGACAAATAGCAAAGGCCCAAGAACTGACCTTTGCGGTATCCAGTAATTATCTGAGACTGAGTAAAAGAGGAGTCGCATACTAGCACTCGCTGTGATCAACCCCTAGAAAAGCCAAAATCCACGTCCTCAGGTCACCAGTTACTCCCAACTGTTCAAGTTTGTAAATCATTTTTGAATGGACCTGATTCAAATTCCTTGCAAAATTCAAAATAAATATTTTCTATTGATACACCAGCATCCAAGGCACTGTCCGTAAGTCAATGCATGCAAGCAGTTGGCAAATAGACAATCTGCCCGCAAAAAAAAACGAATTGCTCCTAACTGATCAGACTGTTGTCTAGGAAATATTTCGGCCAAAACGATTTCTCAATTGATTCCAGGACCTTGCGTGGGATAACTGTCAGAGCGATTGAGCTGTAATTCAAATTGCAGCTCCCTTCTTGCACATTTGCAGTGTTCCAAACAGTTGGGAGCATGCATGCCAGACTCGAAAGAGAGATTGAAAATGAAGTTGAAGGTCAATCGTCATGATAACTTGTTTATAAAAAAAAAATGCCAAATATCCATCTGGTCCAACTGGTCCATCTGTATGAAACTTTCTACCAACGTGGCACAAAAGTACTCGTCTTAAAGCCTTGAGAGGTGTCGCCCCATTATCTGCGAGTATCATGTTGCACAGGACCGTTATGTTTGTAGAATGGCATCCGTTCTGAAAATTGAATGTGTCCACACTTAATATTACGATATGAACTTTGTCTTCAAACTTCTAAATTCTGTGTGCCAAAGCATATCGGAACAAAATTCCAATTTTTCTTGTTTCTCGGATAAACAAAATAAATTTCAATATTCAGTCGAGGGTTCAATATTGTGTACTTTGCTCTATAAACTCAAACATTAAGGTGTGAGCCAAACATTGTCAGTTTTGAACGAAATTGTGATCAAGTCAGCCCTAGGTATTGGCATATGGGTAGTATTTTTGCATTCTTTTTTGTGTCATTGTTGTAATTAGTTTGTCATTTTCAAGTTCTTTGTTGTCTTATCAAATGTCTTTTACACAGGTGTATTGGCTGGCATAGAATATAGAGGTGGATCGTTTAAAGTGCAGACAATAATGTAAGTGCTTTCATGAAATTATTGTGTTCCGATTACCGTATGAGGATATTCGTGAATATTGTTTTGATGGTAGCAGACTAGTTGTAAGTGGTTGTGGTATTCTGAAACGTCTGCCACTAAAGGCTAAAGACACTTAAAATGTTTATCGTTGAATTGATTTTGTCTTAACAAGACTTCACTGTTTCTAACTGTCATTGTTCCTAATTATTGGCTTTCAACTTCCATCTGCAAACAAAGTAGTAACAATATTAGCTTTCAGCAAAACCTATGGGAAAATGCAGTCTTCACCCTATTCACACCAGACGCAAGAAATTTACGTGAGGGTTGATTGCTTGCACGCGCCCGGACCCGAGAAATTAACAGGAGCCGCTTTCATGTGCTAATGCGCAATCGGTGTATTGCATTAGTCACTCCTGGTGCTTTCATTGAGAAATCGAATTTGTTGGCTACGATTTCCTAGCGTTTTCGCCCATGTGACTAGTTTCTAGCCAATGATATCGATTTTTTTCCGATGCTGTGCAGCTGCTTGTTACTGCCCCCGCATGCATCAAGTGTGATAAAACAAAATGGCGGCCATTGCATCGTGCAGAGGCTTGCCCGTTTCGGACGTCGATTCTCTCCCTACAACTTACTCCTCCACAACAAATCGTGAAAATATGTACGTATTTGAACAGTATACGTATCATGAAGAAAGTGACAATGTTTATATCTGGCGAAGATAGTGACAGTTCGTCAAGTGAGTCCGACGACGATGGTGTTGGCTGGGGCGGTATCAAACATGATGATGAATGGCGGTTGCCCACCGCTCAATAGCCGTTTTAACCTTATTCCCCCGTTTATCGGAGATTCCGCACTAAATGTAAAGTTGCCAGATAGCTGTTCTGTGTTACACTATATTAAATTATTTTTTAACGAAATTGATGTTTCAAAAATTTGCACTGAAACAAATCGGTACGCCAATATGATTCGAAACTCAGACGCTGCATCAAAACAACACTCACGAGTCATGGTCTGGAAACTGTTAACGGAAAATGAAATGAAATTTTTTTTTCGTTAATTATTGCGATGGGGTTACTTCCAAAACCCTTGATAGAAGATTATTGGTCTACTGATGAAATTCTAGGTATTACATTTTTTCCACGAATAATTTCCCCAGAACCAGTTTCAGGCCATATTTTTTTTCTTGCATTTTGCCAGTTGTGAAGTCGAAATTCTCCTATGTGGCCAGCCCGGCTTCGATCCGCTTTACAAGATCTGCAAATATGTGCTTAGGCTAAATGAATGTTGTAGAGTAGTATACACCCCAGAACAAGAACTAAGTTTTAACGAGGCCATTGCACCCTGGAAAGGGCGTTTTTTTTTTTGGCAATTATGTATGCCAAAAAAACCAACCAAATTTGGAGTGAACGCATTTGAGATTTGTGAATCAAGCAGATGTTACTGCAATAACTTTGAAATTTATAGTGCCACTCAAGATATGAGCAACCACAGGTCAACGTATGACATTGTCCATATATTGCTGCAAAGAACACCTTCTCTATTGAATAGGGGTATATCAAATATATATGGAGAGATATTACACATCTGTTCCATTATTAGAGGCCTTAGCTGCAGAAGACACTGCAGTTGTAGGGACTATAATGTGTAACCGCAAAGATCTCCCTCTTTAAAGTCACTAACTCAAAACTGAAATGACGTGATACTTCGTTCCGAACTGGGAATAATGTTTCGTGCCTAAAATGAAAGGACAAAAGAGATGTTTTGATGTTGTCATAAAAAAATATCCTTTTTTTTTATTGACTGACTGGCAAGGAGGATTTCGTAACTCATGCACCAATTTTGAAGCCAGATATTGTAACTGATTACAACACTCACATGGGAGGAGTCGATAAAAATGATCAGCTCATTCTGTACACTGCATTCAAACGCAAAACTATAAAATGGTATAAGAAGCTTTTTCTTCACCTTTTCGACTTGGCGTTAACAAATGCTTATATTCTTTATAAGTAAGCCGGGAAAAAAGCCGAAAGACCATCGCACTTTCATGGTGAAAGCTGTCCGTGAACTAATCACAGAATCTGGTTGAAGTGCACTCACCTTGTGGAAAAACATTTTTGTTCTAACATTCCGCCAACAACTGAAAAAAAAAAACAAGATATTGTGCAGTGTGGCACGTTGCAACAGGAAAGAGAAAAAAAAAGCTGATAAAAGAAGTGAAACGCGTACTCAATGTGCCCCATGCAATACTGCTCTTCCACATGGATCCATGTTTTGGCATTTATCACACATACTTGGATTATTTTGGATTACACAACAGAAACCACCGTGAACAATAAGATTCCGAGTAATTTTTTTTGTTACTGAGCTAGTGTAGCTAAGTGTAGCCGAGATGGCTTGGTTTTATTTTATTAATAAATAATATTATTTTTACAATTGCAAGGGTGTTTGGTCAGCTTGATAAATGCATCTAACTATGTAATAGGCTAGGCCTATTCCACTGTTTTCAACAAAATAGGCCTATGAGTGGGAAGGGGAAGTGTGTGTGTGGTGTAGCAGGGAAACCACCAAAGAACCCTTACAGAAATATTTGGTCACGAGAGGGGTCAAATTGGGATCTTTGTGGGGTCAACAGTAGACCCCACAGTCGGTCTCAATTAGACCCCCTATTGAAACATACGGGACCTATTCAGGGCTTTGTGACCTAATCTTTGGCCCCAATTCATGACCAACAAAAATCCACAGTTCAGCAGGTTCTTTGAATTGACCCGTTTTAGACCCCTGATTGTGACCAATCAAGGGCCTAATGCTGATTTATCCCAAATTAACCCCAGTTTGTGACCAAAAATGGGTCCAGCAGACTACAGTTATTCTGGCCCTAAATTGATCCCAGTATGTGACCAAAAAAGGCACAGCTCTTCCCTTTATCCCAGACAAAAGAAAAAGTGACAGTTAGTATTCAAATTCTGTTACATTATTTTCATGTTAGGTACCATTCCTAAGCTAATTTAAGCTACATTATTGCACTGTATATGACACATCACACACTTGACACTATGTACTTAATCCTTCACTTACCTATTCTGCCATCTTCCCTTGCTGTACTGACATGTTTTGTTGTAGTCAGTAAATCTTATATAGGCAGTTTTCCTTACCGGTTAAAAGTTATGGATGTTACATTTTCATTTATTGATTTTTGGCAAAGTTAAGAACGGTTTAACTTTGTTTTAAACAATTAATTGGCATTAATTGTTTTACTCTTTAGAAGCCATTTTTTAAATATATAAAATCTACCCAATATTAAGGAAGGGTGGCAGTTTGATATTCACAATATTAGACTGAACTTGGCTTCCATTTAAAAACTTATTAAGAGTTAGCTTCCAAACATATGTATGTGCAACACATTTATAATTAAACAAACTGGTAACTAAAATTAGTTACTCTATAACAAAATGAAGATACAAAATTTGAATAATTGAACAATAAAATATTTTTTTTAATTGTTAGCTGCAAACTTAAAATTTAACATTTAGGCTACCTAAATTTTAGGTGACCTTTTAATTTAAGGCATATGATTTATGAAAATACTCAAACGATCCTTCAGCTTTTAAGGCTTGCATTTTTTTTTCAGTTTACTCAATTCAGAATTTCTTTTGTTGTATTCAGGATCCCCTATGCAAAAGAATAAATGTGTGCATCTTGACTCCAAGTTGTTTAATTTTTAATGTTTTGAAAATAACACCCCACTTTTTTAGACTTGTGTAACAAAGTTGTAATATTCTTAAGTCACAGATTGCAATCAAGTGGGGTGAAACAGTGGTCTAGCTGCCTAAGCCCCAAACCGT
The DNA here is from genome assembly GCA_023313725.1 of Lithobius niger. NCBI lineage: Eukaryota > Metazoa > Arthropoda > Chilopoda > Lithobiomorpha > Lithobiidae > Lithobius > Lithobius niger. Next base: position 25,407 of record JAHWFP010069755.1, on the reverse strand, counting down.
TGCCAAGTGGAGGTCTTGTGACCAAGGCTGAATATTAATGGTCACCAATTGTGACCAAGTGGGGGTCAAACTGGGGGTCTAGTTGCTAAAGCTCCAAATCGTGGCCAAGTGAAGGTCTTGTGACCAAGGCTGAATATTATTGGTCACCAGTTGTGACTAAGTGGGGGTCAAATTGGGGTTTAGCTGCTAAAGTCCCAAATCGCGGCCAAGTGGGGATCAAACTGAGGTCTAGTTGCCAAAGTCCCAAATCGTGGCCAAGTGGAGGTCTTGTGACCAATGCAAAATATTATTGGTCACCAATTGTGACCAAGTGGGGGTCAAACTGGGGTCTAACTGTTAAAAGTCCCAAATCGTGGTTAAGTAGCGGTCAAACTGGGGTCTAGCTACTAAAGCCCCAAACCGTGGCCAAGTGGAGGTCTTGTGACCAAGCCTGAATATTCTTGGTCACCAATTGTGACCAAGTGGGGTCAAACTGGGACCAAGTTAGTAAAGTCACGATTTGTGACCACCATTTTGGGCCCTATCCAGTGTCTAAAAATTAATAGGCCCCAAATTGTGACTATCTTGGGGCCTGTTGGGATGCAGGTCATGATTTGGGATCAACATGGGGTCAAACCAGGGCCAATCTGAATCAAACATTTGAAACCTCAGGTACTGGGGTCTGCTGCGGCCAGTTTGGGATCAGTTTTGGCCCTTGTGACCATTTTGGGACTAAAATTGGGTCTATTTGTGACCAAATTTTTCTGTAAGGGGAGTTAACGTAATGCACTACATACAGGCTTAAGTACTTTATTTAATTAAAAAAAGTTCTTCCCATTAATTCTATCGAAATTGTTTAACTTCTATATGGACTGTCCTGCACCCATTTAAAGGTAAAGAGGTAATTGCGTAGCAGCGAAAGCATTTGTTGATTTTCGAATTCAAAGTGCCCTTGTGACCCCACCAACAGCCTGAAATGAACCTGCTTTAGGATATTCTGTAAGGTGGGGATATATTCTTTCCATCAATTATAACAGAAATTCTTTACTTGGATAGGGACCGTCCTATGTCCGTTTAACGGTGTAGCAGCTAGTTTTTAATTTCAAAGTGCCATTTTAATACCTATATTTGTATTTGTGTCTTAAGCTAAACAATTTCGGTAAGGATTAATGGAAAGAATATTGGTGTGGCTGTTCACCAGTTCTTCCCTCAATGAATACATCACCCAGATTTGAGTGAAGTCGTTCACCATACGAACAGCAGAGGAGGAATTTGAAGCAACAAAGGTGAAAAGTCCAGATAAGAAATCCAAATAGACAGTTAATGTAACATTCTAATCGACAAACAATTGAATTGTAAAATTCTTATTCATTTCGGTGTTGTATTTAAAGGAGGATGTACAGTTTTCCAGTTACGCATCATACATTATGATGTCAGCGTGATGTTTTAAATAAAATACAGATAATGTTCAAGGAAAACGAAATCTACAGCTTGTTGTTCATATAGTTATATTTCATGCTTGTTCCTCAATATCTCATGCTTGTTTCAATGTTACATTGTGGAATATCACACAATGTCGCATGCCAAAGACCCTAACGCTTAACCTGTGCGAGTTGTGGTATTGTGCCATGGGACCTTTTTTGGTTAGTTTTGATTTTATCTTTCCAGCGAGCTAGGGAAAATTAAAACCTATTTACTGGTTACAGAGATACATATTTTTTAGGGTTAAATCGTGTGGCGTCCATCTTTGATGACGCTAAACCGGAAGTGACGTCAGTGGGCACCATATCAAAAAAACGTTATTTATCTGTAAGATTCATAAAGTTTCAGGTTTTTTTTCTTGAAGTGCATGGTATTTGACCTTAGCAGGTAGACTGTAATAAATTTTCAGGGGTCTTTTTTTTGCTTAATACTCACTTACTTACCATTTATACCCCCTTTCTTGGGCTTCCTAGCTTTTTTAGGGCTCTAGGCCCTTTGTCCTCGCTGCGACCAGATTTGTCAGTGCAGAAAAGCAAAATATGGCATGTTCTTTACTTCTAAAGGGGCAAATAAGGCGTATTTTTTTCCCAATACGGGCAGGGGCAACCTTCACCAATGTCTGTTGCCACTCGCCAAATGGCGAGGAAAATTCAGCAGTCAGCGACTTAGTTTTTGGAGCTACTCGCCAAAATGGCGACTGATTACAAACCCGATGCTGAAATTGTCATATCTTGGGAACCGTTTTAGCGGTTTGCGGCGTTGCATGCAGAATTACAAGGGCTCTCCAACCAAGTGTGCAATACTGTTGCCAGAAACTTAGCTGATTGAAGAGTTAGATTAATGCAAAAAAACATATTTAGCATTAAGTAGCAGCATAACTGCTAAAATTGTTTGTACATGGCGAGGAGGTAATGGGCAATGGCAAGTGCATTTTTATGTCTACCGGCCAAGTGGCGAGTGCCACACAATTCATATTCGTGAAGGTTGGGCAGGGGCAAAGCCCCCTTGTGCATGCCACTGCCCAAAACCGTTCCTCAGAAACATGATGTATTCACCGAAACCTGAATATTAAATTATATTATAATTGGTCTAAATGAAGTAACGTTTTACTGAAAACTGCAAGAAAGGCTGTTTTTTAAAAAATTTCTTCTTATATGTATGTACAGGTGATGCAAATGTCTGGAGAAGCCTATTGCCATTTCAAATCTAATAAAAGGAGAAACACGAAACTGTACCTTCATGTATTATGGGTTGGGGATACGGAGTGATGCTAGTTTAAATGACCTTGGAATGGTAATTTAAGGTCATCACGATGCTAAAGTTTGAACTACACGTAGTGGAATAGTGGTGTAAATTGAAAACTTGTAGAGAACCGTAAGCCAATGCCAAACCAAAAACACAATGAAAATCGGACCGATAGGGTAGGAGTCATCCTTCAGATAATGAATTCAGGATGTTCAGCAGAAAAGCTGCCGCACCAAACGAAAGTATCACAGCAGTATGTGATACAAAAAGTGGTTTTCTCACCTATCCAGAATATCCAGAAACGTCATGTGCGTTTTCCACAAAATTGGGAAGGGTATTCTTTCAGCATGCATATGCTCAGTTATGCAGGGGTGGGGGGGAGGTTTACTGCATGTCATGAAAGAAGTGAATGTGCAACACTCATTTGGACAAATACTTTCCCTCCACCAATACATGCTTGACACAACTGGTAATAAAACGAATCAATTCCCTTTGCTTCAAATAAAACAACATTGGCTAAAGCCATCCCTTCCTACTCAAGGAAATATTTTCAGCTCTCTCCTCCCTCCGCCCCATGTAAGTGAACGTATGCATGCTTCAAGAAACCACTTTCCAAATTTGTGGAAAACTCGCCACACATTTCTGGGTAGGTAAGAAACCTTCTTCCTGTATCCCGTGCTGCTGCGATACTTTAGTCTGGTATGGCGCCATCTTGAAGACAAGCAGTGAATCTATTAAGACTAACTTGTGTGAATGATGACTCCTACCCCAATGGTCCGATTTTCATTATGATTTCTGCTTAACATTGGCTTATGGTTCTCTACAACCTTCCAAATTACACCATTATTCTATATACGACGTGTAGTTCAAAATTTAGCATTGTGATGACCCTGAATGACCATTCCAAGGTCATTTAAACTAGCCTCACTACATGTCCCCCAACCCACAGTATATGTATGTACATTTCGTGGTTCTCCTCTTAGTAGATTAGAATGGAAGTAGGCTTCTCCAGACTTTTGCATCACCCTGTGTATTATTTATTTGTTAGGGCAAGAGCTTATAAATAAATATTCATGGGATTATCCATGTTGTGCCTCTTGCTTTGGATTTCACCACTTCTCACAAGGCCGTCTGGGAAAGGAGCTGTGGGTTTAGTGTCCTGGGTCTAGGCCTGTTATTTTACGGAGCAAGTGCTGCCTGACACTTCGCTCTCTGGATCTCCCTAACCGCCTACCTCTTGGTGAATAGTCAGTAAACAAACGCCAAGTGCACCAACGCTGCAGTACATAGATTATACAAAAAATAAACACAGTAGCCATCAGTGCAAAGCTCAGCAGGCACTGAACAAAATGGTGATTTAGCTTGCCAAATATTTCAAGCGGTTTATTTCAAGTGTAGGCTATTGGATGGTTACTGATGACGTCACTGGGTAATGGCTTAATGCAGATGTTTTACCAAATGCAGATGTTTTCTTCATACCCTTATTTGTTAGTGTTATGTATTTACGTAATTTAGTATTCTTTTTCTAGCTTTGCAACACTGCTTAACAATTATTTTCTGTATCGACTCGACGATTGACTCCCAAATTTTAAAAAGTTAATAAAATAATACTAGAGTTACCCAGTGTAATATCGCCGGTCTAGCTGGTTCCCACGAAATTACCCATCTCGGGACATTTTGTATCCCTGGGCATTCCAGGACAGTACTGTCTAATTCAACAGATAGCTTGCTGGTTCAGCTCTCTCCCACGAAATTACGTAGTGCCTTTATCCCAGAGCATCCCAGGACAGCACTGTCTGAGTAATAAAAATTACTCACTGAAAGTGTAAATTCAATATTTTTTTATACCTTAGCAACGCTGGTTTCGAGTGTACGCGGGAGAAGCCACCCGAGGGGCAGGAAGCGGAGGTGACCTTATATCATTAACGCCTCATTTATACTTAATTTGACTCTTTTTTTCTTTTCTTTTTTTTTCCGCCGTCAGTGCTGTTTGTAGAAAAGTATAGAAAAGCCGTTTTGTTCCAGGACGTAGCAACGATTGTTTCATTGGAGAATAATTTTTAACGTAATAGGATTGCAAGAGAGCGACCTCTTTTATTCAGTCCTTGCATTCCAGGGCATCCCACACCAGCACTGCCCGAAATGCTCATTTTCCCTTAATTTGACTATTCTTGTACCGCCAGTGCTGTTTGTACAGAAGCATAAAAACCCTACTTTGGTAGGTGAAATCAATATCCTTGCCCGAATTTCAACAGGCAGAATTGATATTTCATTGGGAATACAATTTTTAATGGAATAGGATGCAAGAGAGCAGCCGCTTTTACTCAATCCTTCTATGTATGGATATTTCTTTGACACTGAAAATGACTTCCTCTTAATTCATTCAATACAATTCGTGAACTCGGATAGCTTGCCACGAAATTATGTATCCAGGACGTTGTGTAGTCCACGTTTCTCAGTGACAGAGCTCCCGCATGTCATAAAATTCATAAAATTATTTGATTTTATCGAAATGTCATAAAATTATCATAAAATTTTGTTTTTGTCATAACTATCAATAAATATTAGAAATCTTTATAATAATATCAGAGGCCGGTTAAAGGAAAGCCTAAAGGAAAACCACTTCTCCCCTCCTCGCGCCCACATTAAAAATGTACTCTCCCATTCTACCTGCAGCCAAAAAGGAGCCAGGCATGAGTGGTCGATCAATCTGACAAGCCGTCGGGAAAATGTCCCGGGAAATGTGACCGGCTCCGTCCATAGCACGGGCTTCCTCTAGTTTCTAGAAAGTTCGGTAAAATAAATTCACACTAAGAGGACGTACCTTGATTTTATATACTCTTTCCCCTAGTAGAAAAACAGTTGTTAATGCACAATTAAATTTTCACACAAAGTTGTTAAAGCATAATCTAATCTAATTTAAATTTTTACATGGCAGGTAGGTCATGTACGCTTTTGGTTGATCTGCTTGTGGCTGCTTTTCTTTTGGTCAATTCCTTCTGACCGGAGGTTTCGACGTTTGTTAATCTAGTGGAGTATCCCCTCTTGAGGAAGGTTATCTTTGCTTCGTCTAGGTATTTCCTTGCAGTTTGGAGTGAGGAAGAGTGTTGTATGATTTTCGTGAGCTCGTGTGAGAGCATTGCTCTAAGTATGGGTCCAAGATGTCCAGATTTGTATAGGATTCCTATTCCAGTGTGGGTGGGTTTTCGGTAAGGGGAGAAAAAGATTTGGTCGTCTTTTCTGGTTAATTTGACATTGAGGAATGTTATTTCGTCTCCTTTTTATCTTAATGCGTAAATTGTAATGATTCGTACCAAGAGTTTAGGGCTTTGAGCCATGGATGGCTTCCTAGATGCGTTGTTGTAATCTTCTGCATCTAGGAGTACAGTATAAAATGAAGACATATCGTCAAATGTCCACTGTAATAAGCATTTGCCAATTTTCCGACTAAGAGGACGAACTTTTATCACGCGTGGCCCACAATGAAGTCAAGATTTCTAAAAACGCAGTGGTTTCTACGGGATAAATGCCCCATACACCCCATCACCCATTTTGTAATGTTTACAAGGTTTTTAGAGCTAAATTCTGACAGATTACGTATTCAAGATGGAGGAAGTGGATCTATGATCAGGCACAGACTGGCCCACCTGGAAATCAGGAATTTCCCCTGTAGGCCTGTAAGGTCAGCCTTCTCCCCCCCCCCCCCCCCAAACAACAAAAAGTTAAAAATCTCTTTTTAATTACGTAAATGCTACAATCCTTTCTACCAATGATTTGTGAAAGCAAAAGCTTGGTGAAATTGGACAAGGATCTTATCATAATTGCATTTTCAGAGTCTTGATATCAACTCATGAAAAAAACTTCTTCTGTGTAAAAGGTAAAAAAAAATCGTTTCAAACTGACAAAAAATTATTTGTTGGCAGTGTGCCACAATTATTTTTTCTGGCCTATGGAATGCATCACAATTTTATCCGCTAATATTTGACCAGCACGGACGTCACAGTCCAGGGTGTCCATGCCTGTTTGTGTCGTCACTTCCCTCAGCATGGCCACGTCCTGTGTTTGCAAGGAAAGTTTTTTTTCTTTTCTTTGAGCAAAATAAAAATTACTTGGCACTTGAAAACGTAAATTCAATCTTGGTCTTTAATCTTGGCTGCTGGTGATAGATATCATATTAACACTTAGTTATACCTGCCCATTGTAAACTATACATACTATATGTCCTAAACTTACATCCCATTTTCGCTGCTTGGGCGTGGTTTGAACTCAGAACCTTTGGTTTGGTATGCTGACGCCCTAACCATCCAGCTATACCGACTTGATGAAATGCACCAATTTTAAAACTTATATAAAATATTGTGACGTAATATTTCATTTTGTACTGATTGTTTTAGAGCATCGACAATACCGTTCATCCTGCGAAATGCTCACCCTTTTTCTTTGCGACTATGCAAAGAATGAATGTTCTTGGCCTTATTATTCATTACAACCTTGCAAAAAACTGTTAAAACGGAACCTGGAGGGAGTTGGAAGAGGATGAAGTGACGTGAAGGATGTTGTGGCATAGACCACAACATCCTTCACGCCACTTCATCCTCTTCCAACTCCCTCCAGGTTCCGTTTTACTGCTTTTATTATACAGATTGCCCACAGTTGCAAAGCTGCGATTGTTACTCAGAACAGCAAGTTACTGTCTTGTTAGTCTGTTGCCGCGAGACCATTTTTGATGCACGTTCCCAAAAGTTTGAGGCTGACATGAAAAAAAAATGTGATTTGAGTCGCATGATGTGTTAATATTTCCAGGAACATGAACATGGAAGAATACAATGAGGTGACCATTAAAAAGGGGGGAATCATAATCATTACCGGTAGAAAAATTTTGAGTCACTGGATGAGCTAATTGAGTGAGCGAAGCGAACGAAAATCGGCCTTTGTTAGCCAGTGTGCGAAACAATTTGAAGAAACTTAATTCAATTGAATGGAAGAGGGCTTTGGCATCGGAGGG